>CM021102.1:446492338-446747301 GCA_007115665.2 Sequoiadendron giganteum
TACCTCCCTATCTCTATCCCTCCCACTCTCCCTCTCTCCCTCTCCCTCTCCCTCTCTAATGGGGAGCCCTAAACCTCAAGAGAACTATTGATCTTCCCAAGACTTGTTAATTGGTCTTCTTAAGGTATTCCACTCTACCCTACTCAGGGATCTGTCCTAAATCCCTAACTCCTTATAGGTCTCTCCACCAATTTCAACATCTTCACCAACACTCCCATTCCACCACTAGGCTTCCTTGCGCTCTACATTGACCCAAATGTATCCTAACCACTCCAGGGCTAGGTTAAGGAGGTCTTGTTTTTATTTAGGTGTTTTGACTCCTCAATGGTCCATCTCATTGGATACTTTAACCTTTTTCCTTTTGCTTTGAAGAATTTCTAGTTTCTAGGCCTTGTAGCCTTTTTGCCCCTTTTAGGCCTCCTAGAACCCATTTTCTTCACTTTTCTCTCAAACTGTCTTAACGACCCACAAATATTTTTGAAGATCCTTCCCATTGGATATCAAGGCTTAAATATTTTCTAGGTCTAAGGTTCTGCAAGTTTTTGTACATAGGACTATCCTCATACCCCCTAATTTCAAGGGTTTCTAGGGTTTTTAACACCTTTTCCTCCTTTGAGGGCTTCAATGACCTTCTCAACTTTCCTCCTTCCATAAAAGTGTCTAGACTACATGTTCCCACACTCTCTTACACTTTATTTTCACAAACCAATCCATTTATTAGCTTTATTTACTGATGTCCTCTCCAAGACACTAGCCAGAATGCACTTGCACTCACCTAGTGTTTGATGAATTCGCCTCTTCCCCTGCAAACCAAGACTCCATGCACACTATTTAAACTATAAAAATAGTCCCCTACTTGATCCCAAATGGCCATGGTAGCCTTTCCACAAGAATTCAAGTGGGGATCATGATTTCCAAAAATTGGCCTAAACCAGCTATAAGGCCAAAACTCCAAGAACTTGCAAAACATAAAACAATTGAACTAAATGGCTAATATAATGCTTCACATAGTAAGTAAATAACACAATTTAATGAATCAAATAATTAGACCAGTCCTTTCAATCCATTCTTGATTGGATGAAGGCTCAAACACAAATGTTCACTCAAAAGTTATTGAATTCCACTCACACAATATAGTCTCCAAGTCACACTTCTTGAAAATGAACTTCCAATCCAGGTATTAGGGTTTGGATTACCTTATATAACTTTCTCCCACATGCTAAACCAACCTAAGCTTACCATAACACAAAAATCAAAAAACCACTTGGGACTTTATAATTAGTCCTTATTACCTTGGTGGTTGGCCAGAACCACCTACAAGCCAAAATTGCAAAGATCTTCCAAAAGACCCTTAAGGTGCTTTTGTACCATTCTCCCCCTACAAAAAAGAAGTTAAGGAACCTATGGTTTCTGGAGCTCCTCACTAATTCCATGCTTCTTAAATTCACCTTCTACTATCTAAGTAGCCTCTAACTTTGGTTTATGTTTCCACATCACTAGGTACTCCTTGTATGTCTTGTGCCTAGTCTTCGTCACCCTTTAGTCTAAAATCCTATCCAATTGTGGTCTGATTTCATCAGGTACCTTGAGTGCTTCCACATCCTTGTTTATCTCAGCATTGTACTATTCTTCATCCATTTTTGGTCCTTTATACTTCACCAAGTCTTTCACATTGAAGATAGGAGAAATAGACATCTCCTTGGGTAACTCCACCTTGTAAGCATTTGATCCATACTTAGCCAACACTTTACATGGACCTATCCTCTTCATCTACAGCTTGCTTGGTATGCCTTTCTGTAACCTTTTTTTCAAGTATACCATCACCATATCACCTATCTCAAATTGTAATTCTCTTCTCCCTTCATCTCTTTTTGCCTTCAACTTTTGATTAGCCTCTATCAATGTCTTCCTTACCTGCTCATGAACCTCTCTCATTGACTAAGAAAAATCATCATCATGTCCATTGATTCCTTCATAACCTTTCAGTTTTGTAAGCTCAAGTACACCCCTTGGATGTAAACCATAGACTATCTCAAAGTACTCACCCTATGGGCACGACCTAAGTGGGAATGCCTAAAGCCAAGGATTGCAACCCACTATAGTCAAAAGCGAGTTGTTCATGAGATTCCAACTCGACAGAAGTGTGCAAGATAACCATCCCCAAAATATTTGTTCTAAAGATTGGGAGGTCTCTTGAGGGAGTTTTTTATTTTCTGCTACAAAAGGAAACTCTATCTACGAACCATAGTGTATAATCTAGCTAAGTTAGGAATGAGACATTGTAATACTCGCAGTGCAAGGGGAGGGAAGAATCTACCCCCAAGACATTCACCATATAATTTCCAAGGACCGTTTTCTCAAGAGATCGAGAAATCTAACCTTGATTACACAATTGGAAATGACAAAAACATGGGTGCCCTCTAGGGGGTGACACAACTATGTGATTCAACACAATTTTAAGATGTGGGTTGTTGAGTATAACGATGAAATTTTTGACCTTAAGAGTGAGTCAGCTAGAAGTGTTTTATTTGTCAAAAACACTAGTGGAAATCAAGAAGGATCGTGTTTGATTCTTAAAAATACACTTTTTGTTTAGATTCTAGATTTAAAAACAACTATTTTAAAAATGTTTGTTGTGTTTTCAAAACATTAAATCACATAAGATCATGTTGAAAAATGCAAGAAAACATAAAGCTATTGCAAATCCCTATCAGAGAGTTGACATCAAAATTTGGATTTTTATTAGAACATAAAATTTCCTAAATGAAAATAGAGTCTTAAACTTGCATAAACTGGACTTTATAATTGAATTTTTTCAAATCAAACAAAGATCTACCATCCAAAAATGTCTCAATCAAACACATTTGATTAGTAAGTTAATTTTTAGGATCAGTCATCCTAAATCAAAGAAACTAAACCGTATAATCAAACTTATCAACTTAGTATAATCAATATAATCTATCATTCTATTTGACTTGAGTTAATATCCTTGACACTATACCAAAATAGGATCAAAAGTTTATTGAAAACAATAACGTTTGTATGTCCATTTTAATAAGGTCACGAAGACTAAAAATCCAAAGAACAAGAAGTTGAAACTCAAACCACCATGGCCGAAATAGATGAGGATAAATTGAATGATTTAGCTCATCAAATGAAAAACCTTCAACAACAAATCTGGGATATGAAAAATGAAACAACCACAAAGAGATTTTTTCTTCTAGACATTTGCTATTATTCCTCTAACAAAAATATTCAAATAACACCCTCTCTACCAACAACTACATCATCCAAGTTCAATATCTTTGAATTTTTGAATAAATCAAATTAGAAACCCAAATCTCAGTCCTCAAACACAAATGATATTCAGAAATCCTATCATGTCATGCATTTATCTCCATCCACCATAAACCAAAAGAAATCTCAAGATTCTTTCACTCAAATTAACAATTCCATCCAATCATCCTCTTTTATCATATCTTTCAACATCAAATGATTCATGCCAATCTCTCAATCCAAATCAAGATGAAAATATTCTTTCCACTCCATCCAATGATATCAACATTCCACAAATTCTTCCAATCTTTGATCAAGATCCCATTTCTCAAGAATCTTATGACAATCCCATCCTTTCACTTTTCAACCAAAATAATTCCCTTCCATCTCAAGACACAAATATCCTTCCAGGTTCTTCTTCCACATCATTGAATTAATCCATACCATCTCATGATTCTATTGCATCACAAAAGCATGATAGTTTTTTCATCCTATCTAATGATGTCTTACCGACTAATGATCAAGACATGCTTTCTATAATATCTCATGATTCCCTTCCTCATCAAGATCAAGATATGCTTCCATTCAAGCATACCCTTTCATCCCATGAAGATGTTTATCCTTCTCATGATCAATATATGCCTTTCATACCACTTCATAACTATTTTCCAACTCAAGATCAAAACACCCCATCATCCCCATGTCAAGAGCCTATCACACCTATTTAAGCTATCCATGAACCCCACACCTATAAATTAGGATCCTCCACCTTTATCCATTTTGGTTCACTTCGAACACCTATCCTCTCATCCATATCATATCCTCCCCAAAATGGACTTGCATACTGTTTCACAAACAATACATATCCTGTTGGTTAAAAAATGTGTCAAAGTATGAATTACAAAGGAAAAGGATTAGACCTTGATGAAAAAGGTATTATAGAACACCTTTTTGTTCAAAGAAACCCATATCACCATGGCCTTGGCTATAAACCTAAGTGTCCTAGTTCATCAAACCTACAATATATCTTAGGTCCTCATCCTAATCCACCAAACATACCATCTATCCTAGGTCCTCATCCTAGTCCATCAAACCTTCCCTCTATCCTATGTCCTTATCCTATTTCTCAAGAACAACAAAGGCACACATCCTTGATGCCCTTCCAAAATTATACCCACATTATCCATAATCCCTCCATATCATTCATCTCAATCCACCCCTCCCATTGCTCTTGGAAGCAATTTGGGTAGCAAATATCAAAAGCTTCTATATCAAAATCCACATGTACCAAAGGATCAACATGTCTCCTTGAAGAGACATACAAAAATAAAATAAAAATTGATCCAAATAAAATGAAAACTCTAAAAGGCCACGAAGGCCCAACAAAGAAAAAATCTCAAAGACCACAAAGGTCCATAAATCAAAATAAATTTTCAAAAGGCCACAAAGACCCATCAAAGGAAAAAGGAAATTTTCAAAGACCACAAAGATCCATTAATCAAATAAATAAATGTCAAATGCCACAAAGGCCCACAAAAAAAAATCAAAGTCAAAAGTCACATGGATTCCTAAAAGTCTCATAGAAGCAATTAAATCTAAATTGGAATCCAAATTTTATAATCCAAAAGCTTCCTCCAATTTTCCATGTAATAACCTATCACCTTCCAAATCCATTTTTCCTCCATCACTTTGCCACCCTTCAAGGTGTGTGTCAATGTTGATCTTGCCATCCTTTCCATCTATCCATCAATAGGCCTTCCAACCTCCTATCCATTATCCAATATTCATCCCCCATCATTCTCCTTTAATCCAAACCTTTGCATAAGTCCTTAGATTCTTCCATCATATCATTAATTTGTCAACATTTAGGAGTCTAATTCCCATTTCCATGGTTTATTAGAGGTATATTTTGTTGTGAAACTTGATTCTTAAGTCCTTCCTCCATTTCCCTATCATCCATATCCTATCTTCCATATTCCTCTTGCACTCTACACTTAGGGACAAGTTTCATCCATCTTATCATTCCCGGTCATTATCCTTTCTATGCTCATTCCTTACATTTACACCTTTGATCTTGACAAGGTTAAGGATCTTCTTGAAGATCATATATCTTATCGTATACACTTTATCCATATCTTCCATATGATATCTTTCATATTATCTAGATTCCATCATTCTTACTAAATACATCATTTCTTCCTTCCCTTGGTCTTGATAAGGAATAGGGGAAAAATACTTGGGCCTTGTGTTTGTATCTTATCTAGTTGATCTTGATCATACCATTCATTATTTTTATCCTTGCTTTCTTCCATTCCATATCTCCTTGCCTATCAAAATCTATGTCACCATGTCCTTTTGCAACCTTGAATCTTATCATGAAAATCATATTTAATCCTAGCAGCAAAACATTATCCAATCCTAATATATTTTATCAATCAATCATCAACAATCATCTATCTTATCATCATCATGTATTATGGAGTCAATCATTCCTGACATCTTAATCAATCAACCACTATCATCTTTTGACAAGAGATATGTTTCTTTTGTGACATCTTTTGCAGTGAATCTTTCATTTTGATTTATCATTTATGCATGGTTGCATCACCCATATTGTGGTGAATCTTGTTCCTTGAATCAGGCATATCATCTCATTTAATCTTAAATATCCTGAAAAATACAAAAAAATATGAAAAAGGTACAATAAAATCTCAAGTACATATCATTGCAGTGTGGTCATGTCTCACCCTAGCTTAGGGGCAAAATCTTGATCTCATTGGGGGAAATAAAATTTGAACTTAATCAAATAGAAAAACAATAGGAAGATAAAAACAACCCAACCTTGAACATCAATCACCATCAGGAGCACATCAAATATTCATATAATATCAAATTCCAAAAACAGGTTAAAAATCACTCAAAAAGTCAAAAATAGAGTCATCCAATCAAACTATGTGGTCTCCGCATGTATAACGTAGGAAAGGCTAATCTTTGATAAGCCCCTAAGGTCCCTAGGATAGGTCTTTAGGTTAGATTTGGTCCAAAATCTCAAAAACATCACAAAAACATCACAAAATAAAAATCCAAAAGGGATGATCTAATCTGAATAATGATTGAAATAATTTAAGAAAAGGTTAGATAGATGTACTTTGATCATTCTTATCATTTCTTTGGAGTAACTCAATTATGTATTGAACTAGAGAAGCTAGGAAGGAGAATGATAATTTCTTTCTCTATTGTCTGTGAGTTAATCCTTATTATTATGTGAATTGTTGTGAGATGTGCTCTACAAAGTATCAGTGATGACATTCAGAATTCACACACTAAAGTGATTAATTCTTGTTTGATTTACACAAGAAATGCTCAGGTCATCTCAGTTTAATTATACCTCGATGTTTTTGTTCACTTGCAATATCAAAAATCATGGAAGTCTTACTCAATCATCATGGTCTAAATTATACCATTGATTCTTGTACTCACTTTCAACATTTTAAAAGCTCTATGATGATAAAAAGCATGATAAATGGACTATTGAGATGACAATGCTTGCATATAGGTTTGCATGATAACATTAGATTGCATTCATATTAGTTTTGCATCTACAGAATAGATTATTTCAAGGTTTGAAAAGACCAAAGATGAGTAAATTCTCATGAATCTCCAGATTCACTAAAGGATCCTATCATCATGAATTCTCAAATCAGTAATATTTTCAATCAATCTATCATTCAACCTCTTCTATCATGAGGTTAATCAATCAAACTATAATTGATCCTCGCCTATCATGAGGCCAATTATCATCAATCAATCATTTGGCCTCGCCTATGATGATGTTAATCGATCAAGCTATCATTGCACCTCACCTATCATGAGGTCAATCAATCAATCCAACAATAATTGATCATCACCTATCAAGAGGTCAATTATCATCAATCAATCATTGAATCTCACCTATCATGGGATCAATGATCATCAAAATCTATTAGCATCATCAAACATATCAAATCAAAGGATGATGTGATCAAAGAACATCAAAATCAAGTAGTTTACTGAAATTAGAATTCATCCAAGGGAAAAAAATATTTTCATCATTATCTGGAGATAAATTATTTCATCATCAAATATTTATGAAATCATCATCAAATCATTGAAAAAGAATTAAAAAAATCATTAGAAAATTGAAAAATTTTGAAAAATCCAAAACATCAACAAATCATTAATTTATCTCCCAAGAGGGGCATATTATCATGAATCATTTGAAATTCAATGTTTGCGGCATGTCTCCAGCATACTGAAATTTTTTCGTTGATACTTGCAGTACCAACAAAAGTTTCTTTGAAGCAATGTGTAAACACATCACTTCAAAGAGGGGCAAAATGTATACACCTAAAATTGGTCTGGAGAATCCGATTAATTAAATAAGATTTATTTGATTAATTATCCTAAATTCCTCTACTATTGAATAAATAGAAATATTAATATATATAGTTCATGTTTAAATTCTTATTTTCTTCTAATTCTACTATTATTTCATCTAAATTAAATAAACAAAAATAAATACTTTGTTTTATTTAATTATCAATTCCTCTATTTTATCTTTATCACATCATTCAATCTTAAATAAATTAAACAAAGGTTAAATACTTAATTGTTTAATTATCATGCATTCTTCTATTTTAATTTAATAAACAACTTCTAGAGTTTGTTTTATTAAACAATTTATCCCTCTTTTGCTAATTTAAATTAAAAAAAAAAAAATTAAATAAAGGAATAAATCAAATTCCTCTATTTCCTCAAATACCAAATTATATATTATATCTCTAATTTATGTCTAAATTAATTGATTCAATCTTCATGGGAAGATTTGGAGACAAATTGGAGATAAATTTGAATCAATCTCTCAATCGTCTTCCATCAATCCTTCCTATCTTCTTGCCTGGTGTTTTCATGGGTGGAAACCAGTCCCAAAATCTTCTCCAACTCTCACCATTTAATCATCCAGATTGGATCCAAGCCTCTCATTTTTGCCCCTGTGCAAATGTGTTGCCTAGAAATCTATAAATATAGACCTGTACAACAAAGAAAGGATCCCAATTTTATGCAAACTTACTTTGCAGCAATAGTATCAAGCATCATGCATCGAGCATCAAGCATCAAGAATCAAGCATTAAGCATCAAGCATTTTAGCAATAGCATCATAGCTTTAATTCATAATCATGGCTGCATTTAGTTTGTTGTAGCTTTTATTTATCAGTTTCATGTCAATTTAGTTTACAATATCATCATATAGGATTAGTTTCTTGCATTTAACATTATTCTCATTCTTCTAAAGGTCATTTTAAACAGTCATAGTTCTTACATGATCTGAGAGCCATAATGATTTGATAAGTCTTTGGAGATAGACATTGGGGAGCTTTATTTTTCCAGAAATAGGAGGGTTTTTACAGAACAATACTTATTCTCTTCGCATGTTGTATTTAATTTAGACTATCGTCAGATTTGAATTTGAGCTATGTTTTCAATTAATATATCATTATAATTTAATCTATTAGAAAGAAATCTATGGGATTGTTCATTTGATGGCCTTTGTCAAGTTTCTTTTTTGTATTTTATTCATTTTGAGAGCACTATGTTAAGGTCTTCCATTGATATTCTAGTTAATTATTTTATATGATTTTTTAGCTTCTCTGTTTTATGCTATCCTTTAGAAATTGGATCATGTCCATTAATCTCTTTTATTTTTTGTAAAATATATGATTTTTCATATTATGCTTCAAAGGAGGGAGGATTCTATGAATATCTAAGTATTACTATTAATTTTTAAGGTTTTCTTATCTCTCATTGGACCTTAATGGATGCTTCCCATAGGGAGATTTGAAAAACTACATTGTGCTTCCTCTAGCCTTTTCTATTCATTCTCTTCTCAATAATGAAGGGTTTGTGGCATTCTGTGTCTAACTTATCAGTTATAAAAAATAATCTAAGTTTTAAATGTTGTAAAATATTTGGTACATCGCCATCTTTATGTTTTATTTGTATTTCTTTCTACCCCTTTTCCCCAAAACACAAAGGATTGTTGGATTTCTTTAAAAATATCGAAGGTTATTTAGTGAGGCACAATTGGTCCCCCACTTGCTGAATTTCCCATAAGGTTGTTTGAAAAGGAACAAGCTTGAATGATAAAAAAAATGGTTCTCACATTTACCTCCTGGGATTTTATTCTCCAAGATATAATCGATCAATTTGTGGATCACTTATCCTATAACCTAGACATGGAAATAAGCTTGGAAGAAATATACACCCTAAAATAGAATAAAAGTGAATCCTTCACAAATTTCTTACAATGATGGAGGCATAGAATGAGCAAAAGAAAATTGCCAATTCCTGAAGAGAAATAAATAGGGATCATCATTTCCAACTTAGAAACAGATCTATCCTTTCAACGAAATATGTAATGTGTCACATCATACGAAGAGCTCATCCCTAGGGATATTAACATTGAAAGAAAACTTATTTCACAAGGAAACACACAATAATACAAGGAAAACCACCCATTTACTAGTTCCAATGACAAGCCCTCCTTATAGGCCAAGAACAAGAATGCAACTAACAATGGTGTTGTTAATACAAAATTGGTCATATTTCCTCCTAGATAAACAAACAATCAACAAATGAACACACAATAGAACACCAAAAAAAATAACATGCAACAATAAAACAACCAAGTCAACAATGCCAAAATATTAAGATGACCACCCCCTCGAAAAAAATACCCTCAACAACATAAATACACACCTTTTTGGGAACCTATTTAAGTAGTCATACAAAATTTGGTGTATTCTAATCTCATTACTCTCCCCAACTATCAAAACTACCAAGAAACTCAAGTTAAACCACTATGGTAAAATGAGAAGGATCTTTGTGATTTCCATAAGATCAAGGTGCATAGGACAAGGATCTTAATGAAACTAAAGAACATCATCCAAGATCTCATTAAAAATGGAGACCTAATTTCCAATCAACAACTAGGAAACTAAGACCTCAAAATATACAAGAACCCAATGTCAAACCATTCCAAGGGAAACAATGATGGAAAAGGGAAGGATTACTACAATGTAGGTCACATCTTGTGATAATTTCCTATCTGTCATCACCATCAAAGGGTCTAGTGCAAAGTGTGGAGTCACCATGTATTGAGGGAAGGTAACAATCCAAGGAGAATCATCGCAACCTAGGGCACAACCCGCACTTTCAAAGTTGAACCCTAGTGATTATAGTCTCATAGAAATTTTGAAAGAGACCCCTACCCAAATATTCATCTTGGAGTTACTAAAACTATCCCTTGTGCATAGGGATATCTTAGAAAATGCTTTGTATGCTTCTTTTTTACTTTAGAATCCTTATACTAAGAAATTCAAAGCTATGATAGGACACATCACCACTCCCAATCTTCTCACTTTTCTAAGCAAAAACTCCCAATGCATCCATCACACAATCATGCTTCATACCTCAAGATCATCATTCACAAGAAATTTTTTGAAAAGAGTCTTGGTGGATGGATGTGCTAGTTTAAATATGTATACCCTTTAGCTATTGAAAAACTTGAGTTTTTTTCGAAGATGACATTGAAAAGGAAAAAGGTGTCACTATAAGGGAATATGATGATCAAGAATGGGTTTCTCGATGCACAATCAAGCCCCCTATCCAAGTAGGACCCACCATTCCTAAAACTACTTGTCAAGTACTCAATCTTGACCTTCCTTACAAAATTGTTCTAATTTGACCATGGATCCATGCCATGCAACCCATAACTTCAACTAGTGATCAATGCATCAAATTTCCTTATCAGGATAAAGAAGTCACAATCCATTATGATCCTTAAATATTATATTACTACAAGATCTTGCAAGTACCTATAAATGATGAAGGGACAACATCCTCCTCATTTGTTGACCCATATTCCCGAACTTCCACCTCTCAATCCAAAACACCCATCATATTGAATATACCAAATATCAAGGTAGTGATCAAAGATAATAAGTGTGGGGACTATAACTTTAAGAAGAATTATTCTTTAGTTGGAGAATTTCCACTTTCTCCTAAATCTCATGGAAATCCTCAACCTATCAACGAGATATCTACGACAATCAAGGTAGCATATACCACTTTCACCAAGTGGGGAGATTTGAACAAAGAATTTATCGATGAGGAGAGTATATCAAAGTTATTATACCAAGATGATAGAGACATGCCCATTCTTCAAATGGAAGATGATAACAAAGTATATAAACTAATGATGGGTTGGGGATACAACAAGAATGAGAAGCTAGGGAAAAATTACAATGGTTTTATACAACCCCTTTCTCTTGAGAAACAACTTAAGAATCTTGGTCTTAGATGTATCACCAACAAAAGTATCCATTATTTTCAAGGATGCTTCTATAAAATGAGTCAAACCTTCCTCCCAGTTACCTACATCACATGATAATACCCTTGATGACTTTCCCCATGATATGAGTGACCTAGTTCAAGATACCTCCACATTCATGATAACTACTACATCCTTTTCTCCAAACATACAAATCCCTAAAATAAAGTTAGTATGCCCTCAACTAATGAATTGGGACCAATCAGGACTACCTATTCTAAATTCATTCGAAAATGATGAAGTGATATTTGATTATATGCAACTTTGTGATAACTTTCCATACGAGGATAACACAAAATTATTTGATATAAAATTAGATATACAAGCCTACTGTGGGGAAATGATTGAGTCCCTCAATCACAGAATAAATGATATGAGAATCATGTGTCGATAATTAAGTTGAAACCATACTATGGAACCTTCTTATCATAAAATACTAAAAAAAAAGGATGCATCTGATGGTGAAAACCTATCTAAGGTACTGGAGGATGAGGGATTAAATCTTCCCCTTAGTGTAATACATCCAAAAACATAAAGACTACTTGCAAAAAAATCCATCTAGTGAATATAGGGATACATGAGACACCAAAGATCACCTTCTTTGCATAATCACTATTGGATGAACATAAAACATACTTGGTAGCTTTCTTAAAATATTGAAAGTAAAAATTTGCATGTTTCTATGTAGATATGTCTAGCCTAGATCCTGAAGTGGTTTTCCATAATCTTGAAGTTTATCTTGAAGCTAAACTAGTAAAGAAGAAGCTAAGGAAGATTCACCCATATATATCATTGTTGGTTAAACTAGAATTGTAGAAACTTGTTAACGTGAGATTTATTTGACCAATAGACTACCCTTAATGGTTTTCAAACTTGGTGCTAGTCTCAAAACCCACCAAGGGCATCATAATATGTACTGACTTTAGGTATTTAAACAAAGAATGTATGAAAGATGACTTTCCTCTTCCAAGCATTGATATCATTATAGATTTGACTGTTCGATATGAGATGTTGTCACTTATGGACAGATTCTAAGGACACAACCAAATCATGATTTCCAAGGAATACCAACAAAAAACAACATTCACATGTTCGTGGGAGACTATTGCTGGAATATGATGTCATTTTGGTTAAAGAATGTTGGAGCTACTTCTTAGAGATAAATTACACTAATACTTCCTGATATGATTCAAAATACCATAGAATACTATGTGGATGAAATTCTAGAAAAGTTAAAGACAATGAAGGAGTATACAGAAGTATAAGAACCAATATTTGATAGAATCAAAGAGTATAAGATGCGGTTAAATCCAAAAAAAGTGTGAATTTGGTGTCACATCAAGAAAACACCTAGGGTACATAGTATCATAGAGGGGAATAATCATAGATCTAGCCAAGGTCAAAGAAATTCTTGATATGAAGCCACAATAAGTAGTGAAACAAATAAGAGGCTTACAATGTAGATTACAATCTATCAGGAGATTCATAGCACAATTGGCAGTTAAGATCCACCCCTTTTCTAACCTCCTCCACAAGGGGATAACATACAAATGGGATGAGAAATGTGATAAAGCATTCTAGAACATCAAGGATTGTCTACTAACACCTCCCATACTTATGCTACCAATACCAAATAAACCTTTGATCCTATATATCTCAGCTACATCAACAACTTTGGGTTCTCTTCTTTCTTAGCATGATGGAATAGGGAATGAGAGAGAGATTCACTATATCAATAATACTTTGGTGTGATACAAGATGAATTACTTATGCATTGAAAATGATTTCCTAGCATGTAGTCTTTGCTTCATATAAATTTAGACACTTCATGATTTCACATCAAATAAAGCTCATCACTAAGGTTGATCCATTGAAATATTTGTTGTCAAAGGAAACTCTCATTGGAAAAATGGCTAAGTGGGAGATGATCTTACTAGAATTTGATATAGAACACATGGAGAAATTTTTTTATTAAGGGTTAGGTCATCATAGATCAATTGAGAGAGGTAACTATCTATGCGGAGAATCCATTGGTGTCTAAATTTCCTAATAAGTCAGTTTTGTCAGGTCAATGTAGTGGGTTAGTGAAATATGTACTTTAATGGTCTGCATACACAATATAGACGTAGATAATGCATTAATTTCATCACCTCACAAGTTGATATCATTCCAAAGTCATATATGTTTGAAACAACCCACATTGAGATAGGGGTGAATTAGTTTTGTGCAAAACTTAACTTTATTAACCTTTAAATTCCAAGCATTAGGAACATTCAATCATAAAGCATAAACAAGAAAATAAACACAACACCATAACACCAAGATTTTTATGTGGAAACCCTCTTAGGGGAAAAACCATGGTAGATGACCAGTCCACAATTATGATTCTAAGTATACTCAAAATGAAGATTACAAAATGTGAATGCACTTGCATTTAAGCACACTGCCTAGAGATCACTACTTAAAGAAAAGAGGGCTTGTTTGCAAAGAGTTTAGATTAAAACCATCTAAATATTTGAATTGAGATGATAGTATCTAAAATGTCTGATTACAATTCTAGATTGATGACTGCTGAGTTACGGATACTCTATTTTCCCCTTGTTGATTTCTAATCTATCTCAGTATGCTGAATGAGGAGATGCATACCTATCAATGCATAGGGTTTCCATCAATGACAACACAAAATGATAGTTACATGTGTTCTTTCCAACAATCTCCCTTTGGAATTGATGGTAAAACTTAGTGAAAAATAACTAATTGACCGGACCAAGATAAACTTCAATGCAATCCAAAATTCCAAAAATTCTACTCTTCCCATGAGCTGATTATAGATTTTTCACTCCACTTCTCCCCCTTTGACATGAATGGAAAGATATGCATACCAAAAATAATAAATCAATAAAGTGGCCAAGGTGACTTTGTCTCTGGAAATCAATATTTTCAGTCCATTGAACCTTTTTGCATAAAGTTACTTCTGCACTTTTTCCAACACAAACTTTTCAAGAGACTAAAAATGAGTACTCATTGAGCTGATGAGCCTCTTCAGTTCACTGGATGAATATTCAGTCTGATATTTCAAAAAGGATGACATGATCTTCTCTAGTACTCCAAACATAAGTGCAAACAATTCACTATCTTCAATATGAGATTTTAGCAGCTCCTCTTGAGCTTTTACTTGAGCAAATGATTCGACCTTCATTATGTGGATTGGGCTTGAGGTTGATATGTAAATGGGACCTTTAATTAATTATGGATCAATCTCTTCCTTATGTTCCACCAAGAATTTCTTAACTATCTCGCCAATGTCTCTTGTCTTCATCTTTACATCACTTTTCTTTTCCTCAAATAATGCTTCCTCAATTGAAGCTTTTGATTTTTCTTTAGTGGTCTTTGCTAACTCAACTAATACATTCATAGTTTCTTCAACTTCCATGGGGATTTCTATGTTGTTATCTAGAACTGGAATCTCAATGTTTTCACCAGCATCAAAATTTCCTTCTTCTGCATCTTTGACCAGATCAGATGAGACATCATCTGAATGAGTCTCTTCAGACACAACTTTAATTCTATCATTTAGAATTAGCTCTTTCAAAATTTTATTGTTTCTTCTATAACTTCATATTTTTGACCAATCATCAATTTATTGACCCTTGACTTGCTTTTGAACCTCCCTTTTTCTTTGTTCAGGAATGCTTGAATGTCTTCCACATAGACTTTTGAATACAATTCTACAAGAATTCTCTCTCTCATTGGTTCTTCTTTAGTCAGGGCACTTAATCTCCTTGAATCTAGAATATCATACTAATTTTTTGGGAGGATAGGCATGATTTCAACCAAAACTTTGTTCAAGATATTCATGTGATTTATTGTAGCTTCTTCTAGAATTCTTCTATTAGACTCAAAGAAAGATTCATACCATTGATAAAGAGGTTCAAGATTTCCATATGGGATTATTTATTTTTCAATTTTTTCAACAGTCATACTAGTTGTGTCAACCTTGGTCTTCTTCTTTTCCTGAGCATCTACACTAAAGGATTTTAGCACAGTTGCTTGATTCCCTCGACACCTTCATTGGATTATGTTTTCTCATCATCAGAAATAGTCATGTACACTATTTTTATTTGTATTTTCCTTCCTTTGGCTTCCTTTTTGGATCTCTTTCTTGTGATTTCATAGGCATAGATTTCACTGTAGGAGCTGAGTGAGATGTCGAGCTCATGGGTTGGTCTAGATTGGGCAAGTGGTGCTCCCAAACTAGTTGATTGTGCTTTTTTTTCCTCTTTAGCAGCTTGCCTTGTTGCTTCATATTTTTCCCTTTTCTTCCTGACTTCACTTAGTTGCTTCATCGATACACCCAAGCTTTTTGCAAGAAACTCAACTTCTTTTCTTACTCTTTTTGTTGTTACCGATTTCTTAAGCTCATTATGAATTTTAGTGTGCTTTTCTTCATAGGTACCAAACCTCTCTTAAGTCAAATCCATATTTTTTTCTTAACATATGTTGGGCATACATTTCCAAAATGTTTCCCTCGACCTCATAGACCATAGTCATGATCCAAACAGTTCTTCGATCTACTACTTCCATCATGCACTGATTGAAATTCACCATAAAATAGATTGAATCTTTGTATTTCTCCATAATTGTGGTGGTAATTCTTTCCCTAGCTTGCATGCTAGCTTGAAATATTTTGAAATAACCATAGATATCTATATTTCTGGTTTTGATATATGTAAGATTGTGCAATAGATCTCTGATTTGTTCGGCTATCGGGGTGTTATTTTGCCACTAAAATTTTCGAACACCCGGGACTTCCTCGATGAAATAAGAAAATAAACATAAAAGAACACTACCATATTTGACTGATTTTTTCTTTTCTTTCTTGATCTTCACAATTTTTTACATCAACTAAATCCTTAATAATTCACACAGATCATATTCCATATTTTATTTCACCATTTGGTATGCGGCATAAGTCGTCGTACCAGATACAAAGTTTTCTCGGCTAGAGTGGTAAATATTATAACCAAATACAATGGATGAAAATATAACATTTATATTAGCAATATTGTCAAGATTCATTTCTCTCATGTCATATGTCGAGCTTGTAGCATCGGTGATGGTTTGATTTTTCATGAACTTCAAAATAGGTAGACCATCGGAGGAATTTAGACTAGTTACTACACTTATGGCTTCCTTAGTAAGTTTGAAGGGAATAGTAAGCAACACAAACTCATCATGTACCCAACTCAAGACATAACAGACCCATTTTGATTCCAGAAACACGAGATATTTTACCATCAGAGTGAATTTCTTTGTTTCTAGGATTTGGTGTTCCAGTTTTACACTGAATTTTTCATCAACGATATGATGACTGTATAAATTCATAAGTTGAGAGATTCCCAAATCTTCAATATTTGCATGAATGTAAACCCTAATGTCCTCTATATGCAAGAATCCATGCACAACTGATTAAAATGCCCCTAATGGATCAGTCTCTAAAGACGTGTAGGGATGCAATTTAAATTTAGGATGGGGTTTGTCCTTGACTTCGACCACTAAATGAGTATTCATCTTCCCTAAATCACAAAATCCAGGAAGTTCTTGATAAATACCTTTTTCGCCGGACCCAAAATCGATCGTTGAATCACCTTCACACTTGATTTTCATCTTCATTCACCTTAGGTTGCTTGGAGCTTTCCAACTTCTTTCTCTCTAGAGGGAAAAGTGACAAATGAGGAATAGAAGTGACATTTTATCACTCACATACCTAACCTTTTTGTCATAATAATTTGTTTTCCCTAATTCATCCAGTTGCACCATTTCTATGTACATAACCTTGATAAATCTTCTGTGGAATTTTAATATGGTATACTACTTCCTTTGATGAGTTCAACAATATTTTTTTGGGAATTTGTCCATCTCCAGTATGTACTTTCATCTGGTTTCATTTATCGGTTAGGGAGTTTGATGATTTTCTTGACTACTCCCCCTAGGCCAAAGGCCTGAGACTAATTCCTAGAGGAATTACCGAAGGTAGGTTCTAGTATAGGTGTAGTTTCTTGAATGGAGGGACTCTTCTTCACTGAATTTTTTATGCATTTGTTTCTTGACCTCATCTGTAGTGATTTTACCTTTTCCTTCCACATCCTTGCACATCCTTTTGCATATTTTTCCTTTGATTTACCAGACCTTTTCTATTTCGACATAGAGTAGCAATGTGTCTAGTTTTGTTGAAATTGTAGAATACAACATTCCTCTTACTAGACCGGTTGTTCTATTTATTTCCTCTTGATCTGCATTGATTAGCAATATGTCCAGGTATATTGCAAGTATATCATCTAATTTTTTTATGAAATTTATTAATCATAGTCCTGCATTCATTTGACTTATGACCAATTTTATGAAAATTGAAACACTGACCTGAGAAAGATGGACCACTCTAATTCATTCTACTTCTACACTAAGAAACCATTTGTCCAAAAATTTTGCAATTAAAACAATATGCATTAAATCTCTTAACATTAGGTTGTCTTACGGGATACCTTCCAGCATTATTCATCTAATTTCCTGTCCTAGATATCCTTTGTCCAAAATCCTTTTGTCAGGATTTTGAGCTTTCTCCTTTCTCAAATACAAGACCTCTTTTATCATCATGAGTCCTCTGATTATAAAGTATTTCATTGAGCATGGATGAGATGGCTTTGAACTTCTCCTTGTACTCATTTGTAGTAGCAAGTTCATTAATGAGATCATCCATATGTCTTTCAAGTGCTTCTTCACTATTTTTCGATAGTTCCAATTCATCATCCAATCGGATACATACTTCAATTTTTTCTTTCAAGGATTGAGCTAGGCTTTCTTCATTCTTCTTTTTGTCTTCAACCTCTTTGGTCATTCTCATCATGATGGATTCCATTTCAGCCTTCAAGACTGTATTCTCTTGGGTAGGACTTTCACATTCCTCTATCTTTTCTTTAAGGTCTTTACTGGTTTGTTCATCTTTGGTTCTCTTGTTATCTTTCTATTGAATTTGATCACAAAGTTCCTTTATCTTCTCTCTTGACTTGTTCATTTTTTCTTTCAAAAACTCAATGAATTTTTCTAAATCATTGAGATTCGCTTGTAGTTTCTAGACTTTAGCTTTTGACTAATCAAGTTCATCTAGGGCCACCATAAGCTATTGTTCAAGACTACTTGAATCCATTTGAAATTTATTCTAAGATCTCCGAAGTTGTTAGACTTCTTCTTCTGAGGAACTAGATCTGATACTAATTGTTGGAAACAAGCCACACTGAGAGGGGGGGTGAATCAGTGTTGTGCAAAAAATAACTTTATTAACCTTTAACTTCCAAGCATTAGGAACATTCAATCATAAAGCATAAACAAGAAAATAAACACATCATAAAACCAATATTTTTACATGGAAACCCTGTTAGGGGAAACACCACGATGGATGGCCAACCCACAATTATGATTTTGAGTATAATCAAAATGAAGATTACAAAAGGGGAATGCAATTGCATTCAAGCACATTGCTTAGAGCTCACTTCTCAAATAAAAGAGGGCTTGCTACCCAAGATTTTAGATTAAAACCATCTAAAGATTTGAACTGAGATGATAACATCTAAAATGCCTGATTATGGTTCCAGATTAAGCACAATAATAGATCTATTGCCTTACAGACTAATTTTGTAATTCGATTATGCTCTACTCATACACACAACACAAATCTTCTATGTGCAAGTGAAACTATGATTTATCACCCATCTGCTCTTCTCTAACTTCCAATTCAAACATTAAATTGACACACATCATCCAAAATGATATGGATGATCATGTATATATCTGCAATATAGGATTTATTTACACTTTTTCGGCTTCAATAGAACATAATAAAATTACAACTATCGGCTCACATAATGAGAAATATGTAATGCGTACCCTTAATGGTCGGCCACAACTTGGATAGGACCCAAATGAATATATACAAACATAGAGATCTCAATTAATTAGTTCTCATACATCCACAACTTAATATATTCATGATGTCAGCCTTAATAGAAGAAAAACTAACAATTTGCCAACCAGATTTGCTAATTTTCATACAAGTTGATACAAGCCACTATAGTTTAATCTCAATAGATATAATACACCAATAATCATTTCCTGAGATGTGAAACACAAAATGACTACCTGAAATATTTGCACATATCGATGACTGCTGAGTTGCCAGATACTTTTTTCTGTCTTGTTGATTTTCAATCTGTTTGTGGGTATGCTCGAATGAGGATATGCGTACTTGATCAACACATAGGGTTTCCATCAATGACAACACCAGATGATAGTTGCAGTGTCTCTTTCCAACAATATCGATTATCTTTTCCATACACCAACATCATTGATTATGAAGCTCTTTTAAGAGGATTGTGAATTATGATACAATGGAAAACCTAGGAATTGAGGGTCTATGGAGATTCATATCTAATCGTAAATCAAATCAATAATTATTATCTAACTAAAGGGGTATGTGCAAGATCATCATGGAAAAAATAGGCCCTTATGTGGTGATAAAAATTCCAAAAATCAGAGTTAGGCAACTTGACATAAAAATTTGAATAATTTATCTATATTATTCCAAAAATATGTAAGAATAGAATCTATAAAAAACTGAATGTAGTTTCTAAACTACTAGGTTTATTTTATTCTTTTAAATCTATTTGGTGAAAAATTGAAATTTCAATGCAGTAGTACTTAAATTTCAAGGAAAAAAAAGTAGTTGTCTATTTGACCACCCTAACCACAATAAAATGATAATATTTTTTTATAAGATTTTAGATATTATAGACACCAAAAATTGGTCTAGGCCTGCGAGTACATATTCGACATATTTTTCTATAGTCCATGGTCATGATTAAATAATGTTTATTATTTAATTAACCTTTCTAACACATATTTCCTCTATTAATTAAATATCCCTTTTTAATTAATTAATTAATTCATAAATAACCTTTATTCAACTTGATTAATTAAATAAATCATAATTATTTAATTATGTTCCTAACTAATTAATTCTTCCTTCTTAATTAAATAATTTATTATTTAGTTAGGTCCCTTTGTCATATTTCAACTATAATTAAATAGTTTTTATTTAATCATCTAAAAAAGGAGCATCATCCATAGCATAGAATTGCATATCATGTAGAATTCGCCAAAATCATATATATATATCACTCAAAATATAGTGTCTCACAATACAATTTCTGAATATGAACATAAATACAACATGAGCTCATAGGATTTATGATCAAAATACACATGTCTACATAAATAACTCCTTGTCATCAAGTCCCACTACCCCTGCTATCACATGGTGATAGTGGTGGGAAAAGACTCAAAGGTTGTCTCTGTGAAGTGGAAGGCATATCATATGGACCTATCCTCGATGGTCCTACCACTCCCTCAGTGCTCTATGTCCTCTGACTCCTAGTATGACCCTTGCTCTGACTGCGCACCTCTAAAAATGTAGGAGCCTGTCTCTCTGCTAGCACTACGGCCTCATACAAATACCTATAATAAGTGGCTCTCTCCACCGATCTGACCAACTCTCATATTATTCCATCAGATGAGGACCCACTATAAAGGCGTCTAACCTCTGCGAGCTTCTGCTCTATCTCATGCCTCCAAGCTATAGCCTAGTCTCTCTCCATAAAAGCATTGTCCCTCTTGGCGCGAGCACTGTCCCTCTCTACATATGCACCATCCCTCTTTGTGTAGGCACTGTCTCTCTCTAGTCTCATCACCTCAAACTTTGTAGTCATAAGTCTGAGTCTCTCCTCCAAAGCCTCTCTATCACCATCTTTAGGAGCATCCTCATCCCATATCCCCTCTACAATCCGATCTCTAAGCTCTCTCTCCTTCTCCTCCATCGGTGCCTCCTCCTCAACATCATCCTCAGCATCATCCTCTCCATATCCTCCCAAAATACCCAAAGGATCTATAGCCACATCCATATATACATCCTCTACAACATTCTCTATGCCAACATCTACCACTACACACTCCTCAACCAATACCTCTGCTGCCGCATGCTCACCCCCAGCCTGTACATCCACTCTCCCTCTGATGTCTACCATCGGTACATCAACTACTACTACCTCCTAAATAGGTGCATGTCCACCAGCCTGACCCCCTCTCCATCCTCTTCATCCTCATCTCCCGCCTCTGTCGTCATCTCCATCACCTCTACCAGCAACTCTACCCACTCTGGCACCTCCACGTCTTCGTCGTCCTCTCAGCCCTGTGCCTCATCTCTTGACTGGTGCTGGTTGGTCGGGATCTGTATAAGGAATCGGGTGATGCTCTACTCATCATGCCTCGTATGTAGCCATAGTCCCTAGATCTGATAATCCACCACTCCAACCCCAACGTAATGGTTGTAATGATTGTATGTCTATCTCTACCATAGCCACTAGAATCATGGGTCCCTACCATGGAACCTCTCTCGACGACCGAGCAAAATATGCCCTATCTCGAGGCTCATCCTAAACCTCTCCAAACTGTCTCATGACCCGCTCTGGTAAATGCCTCTCTATAATATGCACACTTGAAATAGTCCTCCCAATGAGATACTATGTCTACCTGTAGAATAGTAAATGTCTCTCATCATCACACCACTCCTCACAATCCATGTATGGTGTCCATGTAAAATAATCTAAAAGATCCAGTGGATGTCTCTAGTATCCAATGTCCCCCACATGAGTCTGCGTGATGTGTTTGGTATATCAGAACACATATAGGTGTCTCTCCCATTGCTCTACTATAAATGGAGGATAGAATATAGCTATCCTCTCCCAAGCCCACACCATCAGTAAAGTAGTCCCACAACTCAATGACTGAGCATCTCTATAAGCAATGTCATGCAGATGAAAATATAGAATCCCTAGAAGAAATGGACCCTATGCATACAAGTTCTCACTCTCCAACATGCCCAACAAAATCTCCCCCCAACCCACAGGAATTCCATGACCTCATCTGTCTGGAAGAACTATCCCCTCAATCAATGTACATAAGATACAGTCAATCTACTCGTACCTGTCTGCTAAAACTAGCCATGTAATATCGTAATGCTCGATCTCGAGCCTACGGATGTCATCAACCTGGTAGAACCTTGGCAGCTCCGTAAATCCTCATTGGGTATCATACAATACCTACTCACCTCTGATCGGCAGTCTCAAACTCCTGTACACATCCTCTAATGTGACAGTGGCCTTCCCAGTCGGTAGATGGAATGATGAAGTCTTTGAGTGCCATCACTCACATAATATTTAAGCATCCCTTTGTTTGCCTAAATCAAAGGCATTGAGAGGCAATGATGCAGACCAAGTCTAGATAGAAACCAAATCTCTATAGAAGTCAAACGATCTCTAAGATTGAATGTATCCAATCATGACTCCCGCATATATATAGGATCTAGAACAACCTACATATAAACTATACTGTTAAGAATATTCAAATTTTCCTTCGAAAACTTTCTTCAAAAATTTTACTAGTCAAATGCGGCTCACATTTACAAATGGGGTGCATTTTTCAAATGCGTTGCACAGAGCCTCACATACAATGCATATTACATATGCATTGTATAATTTCCATTGCCACTGTCACCTATTGTAGATGCGGTTCATTAAACCACATGCGACGCATTTCCGCAAATGTGGTGCAGTTTTATTAACCTATGTATCTACCACATATGCATTTCAAAAATGCATGTGAAATTCACTTATACACTTGCGTCTATTTCTAGTGCATATGCATTGCATCAAACTCATGCGTGCATTAAAATTCACATGCGGTCATTTCCTAGATGGACTAATCTAGCCTATGCATGTATTCACAAATGTGTTGTTTCGTAGTCAAATGCGGCGAATATGACATCATATGCATTGTTCACGATGCATCACATTTGCTTATTGATTTTCAAACACCTAAAACTATGTGCAAAAATAAGTTTCAAGCGCTCATTTTCGAGTACGTACCGGTGGTCCTGCATCAGCTAGCCTCCTAAACGTCTAGATCTGATATCCTTGATGCCTATTATGTGGAATAGGAGCCATCTTCATCAGCTGGGCAAAGCAAAATTCCTAATTTTCTATCTCCTCCAGGTGCAAATGAATTCCATTTCACCCTAATTTCTATTTATAGGTGAATTTGGGTGGCATTTTTTTAGACCTACTCTATTGGCCACTTAACCTTTCCACTTCCAACAACCCATACCTATCTGTATCAACTCCAAATTCAGTTCTGTCAACTCCATAGCATTTCTAATTGTCATCTTGATTTATTGGGAATTTTTCCTAGTTTTTTTTAAGCTTTTCAAAAAATGTCAATTTTTTCGAGGGGCCATACCTTACTCTATTTCACGCTGAGGCACGACCAGGGCATATTTTATTTGACACAATGTCATACCAACATTGTATCAAAGAGGTGCAAACTGTAGACACCAAAAATTGGTCTAGGCCTGTGAGTACATATTCGACATAATTTTCTATAGTCCATGGTCATGATTAAATAACGTTTTTTATTTAATTAACCTTTCTAACACATATTTCCTCTATTAATTAAATATCCCTTTTTAATTAATTTATTAATTCATAAATAACCTTTATTCAACATGATTAATTAAATAAATCATAATTATTTAATTATGTTGCTAACTAATTAATTCTTCATTCTCAATTAAATAATTTATTATTTAATTACCCCTTTGTCATATTTCAACTATAATTAAATAGTTATTATTTAATTATTCAATTTAACCCCCTTTATCTATAATTAAATATTTATTATTTAATTATTCATATTATCCTTTTCAACAATCAAATTAAATAAATTATCTTTATTTATCTAATTAAATCTTCTATTTTCGAATGTTGAATTAAATTAATAGTTAATTCATATTTAATTATTTATGTCACATTCCTCTATCATTTAGTTATCTAAGTCATTCACTCACCTTCTGACTTGAGATCTATTTTTAGTTCTCTAATTATCTCTGAATTCAACACCGATTTATCTCTACGAGAGGACTCTCTGTCACAACTAATCAGTTAACTAGTTCCAACTCATATGCATGATGTGTTTATTAATTAAATATCTTTATTTAATTAATTAACTCATGTTTTCATTTGAATCCATTATTCTTTGAGTTCTAACTTTGGCTTTTGCATATAAAGTCTATTTCTTCTATTTTCAAAGATTCTTAACTGAAGATTAAGATCTTGTTCTATTTTTAGTCTTTCTTAACTCATGTTCTAACTCATATTCTATCTGAGACAAAACTCACATCGCATGGCATTCATCAATCTCATCCGTCGATCTCTCTTTCAATCCGAGTCTATCAATCAAAAACCCAAAATCTATAAAATGGCCTGTCATAATCATTATTCATCCTCTCCCAAAATCATAGACTTTTGAGAAGAGATTCAACTTTGATATTTTTCTTAGACACTCAAAAAAGCTATACTTGCATTCAAAAGCAGAAATCTGAGGGCAAGAATATTGAAAAGGAAAAATTTAGAAGAACAATCAAGATAATTCGAAGGGATGAATGCATATTTGGTGAGATCATTTTGGTTTTATTAGTTTATTTTATTTCCCCCTTCTTTGTTGTTAGAGTTTAGATTATTATTTTAGATTAGTATTTAAATTTTTTATTCTAGCTATGTAGAAAAATCTATCATGTTATAGATATAAGTAGACGACTCATGTCCCAATGTGATGCATATTTTTTTTCCAAGTAAATAATTAATTATGAATTTTTTATTACAAATTTTAAAAAATATAAAAACTCGTATGTGTGACCACATTAACTTGGTTAAAACTTTTTGAAATTCATGTTTTTAATCCTATAGTATGTGAAGCATAGAATGTGATGCATGTTTCGGATTCAAAAAATGTGATACCATTTGCAAGCTATAGATATTTTTCAATCAACCAATCAATTAGGACTTTAGTCATTATTTACATAAAAAATGAATGATAATTATTTATTAAATTCAAAGTAAAGAAAAATTCATATTGGTGGAAAGCTAAGAATCTCCTTTAAAAACCCTTTTCGTTTCATCAATTTTGGGTAAAAAAAAGTCCTTAGCCACATGGGCCATCATATCACTTACATATCACCACTTTTTGGCCCATCATGATCCTATAGATACCCAAGGATAACAAGCTCACACCTTACATAAAGATGGTAGAGAGTCTCAAGGATTTATTCATCGATATAACATTTGAAAAATACCATGTGTGAATAACCAAGTAGTTGATACTATGCAAACCATTGGGTCCTTGTTAGACATGTTGCATAAGATTCTTCAATGCAAATTCCTCATCGAGCAACTTCTCATAATAGCTTTCAAAATAGCTAAATCTAAATTTCTATGTGAAATTATTGGTCCCCATTCCCCTGGTATCATGAAATATTTACCTACCTACATAGAAAAATCAATCGATCAGACATTATTACGATGTCTTAGCTAAGAGGAAGCTTCTGCTACATTAAAAGAAGTGCAAGAAGGCATTTGTGGATCATATTTGTGTGGTATGGCCTTAGCTAATAAATATTTGAGGATAGGGTATTACTAGCCTACCATGGAATGGGAGGTTCATTAGTATGTCAAGAAATGCATGCAATTTAAATAGCATGGGGGCCTCATCCATATGTCGGCTCAAGAATGCCAACCAATTGTTAGACCTTGGCCTTTCTCGTAGTGCAGACTCAACCTCATAGGAAAGATCACCCCTACCTCATCTAATGGTCACCGGTTTATCATTACAACCACTACTTATACTTTACAAACTGGGTTGAAGCAATCCCTATGACCTACATCATGGGAAAAAAAATCTCCAAATTCATCCTAATCTATCTCATTTGTCACTAGGGTGTTCCACAAGCCTTTATCTTAGATAATAGAATACCTTTCAAAAATTAGGATGTTTGTGAGTTATGCCAATGGTTCAATATCCAACATTGGTCCTCTACTAACTACTATCCCTAAGGAAACAGTCAAGATGAGACTTCAAATAGAACCATCCTCAAAATTATCAAGAAGACAATCAATGAAGTTGGTCGTGACTAGCATCTTCAATTTAACCCTATCTTATGGACCGGGTAAAAGTACAAAGTTGTGTCACACTTTTAGCCAATGTATTAGTACAAGTGAATTTAAGTATTTCTAACTAAAAATATATTTGGGTCAAACATATGATCTTGTAAGATTCATTCTAGCTAAGTTAGATATATCCACAACTTTTCCAACTAAAAATATTGGCTAAATGCATATGTAGCACCACTTTGAGGCTAATTTACCCAAAAAAAAATGATTTTTTAACAATTTCTACTCATGGAAATAATTTTTTTTTAAATATAAAAATACCCTTTTTAAGATCCATAAGTATAGTTTTAAGAAAATATATATTTTAATAATTAAGTTCTTATTTATATTTTTCTTTTAATTTTTACATAAATTAGGTTATCAGCACAAACTATTAGGTTGATTACCATGACAAGGAAAAATAGTAAAACTTATTAAAAAAATTGTAAAAATATGATGCACTAGATACAAGAATCTATATGAAGAGAGTATATTTTTTTTCCATTTTAGATAAATACATAATATGAAAGTTGGTGTCCAATTCAAATATTTATGTTTTAATATACACATATTCTAATATTTATTTCAAAATATATATCTATCAAAATTGGGAGAAAAAAAATCTATGCACTAAAGTTTCAAGTTATAAATACACATAAAAAAGTGAAGGATAAAAAATACAAAAAACTATATAAAGGTTGACATCTCATGTGACTTCATTTTTTAGCATTTTTTCAACAACTAAATTAGAGTGTCAATTTATAAAAACATATATTCAAATCATTTAAAAAAAAATGCAAGCATAAAATATACTAAAAAACAAATATTTCATTAGTTTACATTATTTCAAAATTCAGAACATATATTTCACTTTTTAGTGGTTCAAGTTTAAAACTTAGATCAGTGTTGGTTGTTTCCTTGAAAAAGTGGGACATAGCTTTGTCCTTTTACCTGACCAATAGAACCAATATCCACACACCTAAAGGTGCCACACCTTTTTCCCTAATCTATGGCACTAAATATATCCTAGCCATTGAGGTCGAGCTCCCATCATTAAGAGTGTCATTACACAATATAATTACTGATGAAGAGTACAAGATATCTCAGTTGAATGAGCTAGAATTCCTCGATGAGCACCATCTTACTAATTTAAATCACTTATAGGCTTATCAGAACTAACTCAAAAGGAGCTATAATAATAAAATAAAAATTCAGTCCCTCCTGGTGGGAGATCTTAAACTAAATGAGAATCAAAAGAACATGCTAGATCAAGATAGAAAAGAGAAGTTTGAGCCTAATTGGCTAGGACCATTTGTCATCATATCTAGTTACAGTTCAGGAGCATATCAATTGTCAACATCTAAAGGAGAACCCTTGTAGGATCCTATCAACAACTCACATCTCAAGAAGTTTTATACCTAGGCTTGAAGAGTATAAGTCAAAAATCCAAAAAAAATCAAAAAATATAAAAAAGTCCAAAAAATAAAGAGTATTAGTGGAAGATCTACTTTGATGGCTCCCATACACAACATGGATCTAGATCAGGAATTCGCTTCATTACCCCACAAGGTGATTGCTTTTCTAAATAATTTTGGTTATCCTTTCCATGGACCAGCAACATTGTCGAGTATGAAGCTCTTATAATGGGATTTAGAATTGTAGTAAAATAGAAAATATAGGAATTGAGGGTCTATGGAGATTCATAGTTGGTAATAAATCATGTCATTGATGATTATAAAACTAAGGATGACAAGCTCACACTGTACAAAAATATGGTAGAGAGTCTCAAGTATTTCTTCGTTGACATAACATTTGAGAAAATACCAAATGTCAACAACCAAGTAGTTGATGGTATGGAAACCATTGGGTCCTTGTTATAAATCTCACATACCATTATTCAATGTGAATTCCTCATCAAGTAGCTTCTTGTACTAGCAGTCAAAGTACCTGAATCTGGATTTATATGAAAAACATTTGGTCTCCATTCCCCCTAGTATCATGACATCTTCACCTACCTACAAAGAGGAATCCTCCCATCAAACATTACCCCACACCTTAGGAAAAAAAATGTCAATAAAGCATCTTGATCTGTTATCCTAGGTGATAACCTTGACCGTCGAAGTCTCCAAGGGAAAATATTATGATGTCTTAACCAAGATGAAGATTTGATTGTGTTGAAATAAGAGCATGAAGGCATCTGTGGATCAAATTTGAGTGGTATCACCTTAGCTATGAAATTGTTGAGGACATGGTATTAATGGCCTACCATGGAATGCGAGGCTCATTAGTATGTTAATAAATGCATGCAATGTCAACAACATGAGAACCTTATCCATGCATCAGCTCAAGAACTCCAACCAAGTGTTACACCTTGGCCTTTCTCATAGTGGGGACTCAACCTCATAGGAAAGATCACCGCTACCTCATATAATGGTCACAGGTTTATCATTACAACCACTAAATACTTTATGAAGTGGGTTGAAGCAATCCATATGACCTACATCATGGGAAAAAATTCTCCAAATTCATGATGAACTATCTCATTCGTCCCTATGATGTTCCATAAGCCTTTATCTTAGACAATGGAACATATTTCAAAAATTAGGATGTCTATGAGTTATACCAACGGTTCAATATCCAAAAATAGTTCTCTACCCCTTACTATCCCCACGACCATGGTTAACATGAGGCTTTGAACAAAAAAATCCTACAAATTCTCAAGTAGATAGTCAATGAAGGTGACCATGACTGACATCTAAAATTGAACGCTACCTTATGAGCCTATAGAACCAACATCCACACATCTACAGGTGTCACACCCTTTTACCTAATGTAGAGAACTGAAGCTATGCTACCCATTGAGATTGGACTCCCATCACTAAGATTGTCATAGAAAAATATAATTACTAATTAAGAATATAGTATATCCTAATTGAATGAGCTATAAATTCTCGATGAGCATCATCTTGATGTATTGGATAACTTATAGGCCTATCAAAACCATCTCAAAATGAGCTATAATAAGAAAATCAAAATTTAGTCTTTCCAAGTAGGAGATCTTGTACTGAAGATTAATCAATGGAACATGCCAGATCAAGATAGAAAAGGGAATTTTGAGCCTAATTGGTTAGGACCATTTATGGTCATGGATATTTATGGTTTGGGAGCATATTAGTTGTTAACACCTAAAGGAGAACCCTTGCAAGATCCTATAATTATTGATGAAGAGTACATGATCGCATTCAAGTGGTACATAACCTTAGCTAAGAATGTGTTGAGGATAGGGTATTACTGACCTACCATGAAATGGGAGGCTCATCAATATGTAAATAAATAAATGTAGTGTCAAAATAATGGGGACCTTATCCATGCACCTATTGGCAACACAAGGGGGGGGGAGAATTGGGGGAGGAGGTGAATCATTTGTCACAAAATTTCAAACTTATTAAATTTATTAACCCTATTCTAAGATCTAATTAATAACCATGAAAGCATAAATAAAAAACACATCAAAGACACACATAACACCAAGGATTTTGTGTGGAAACCCTATTAGGCGAAAAAACCATGGTGGAGGTTAATCGACAAGTTTATACTCTGTTAAAAGTATAAGAAGAATAAATGGAGAATGCACATGCATTCAGGAACACTGCCTAGAACTCACTACTCGATTAAAAAAAAAATCTTACTACCTAAAGGGAGACTCACTGTTTTACAATAATATTCAGATTAAACACATTTGAAGATCTTCATGTGAGAAAGTAGCATCTACTAATGTCTGATTACAGTTTTGGTTAAGCACATGACAACTTCTTCACTCTTCTTCACACTTTTCTCTACCTTCGAAAGATTTAGAACATTATTCACACATATACACTTTCTCACTCGCACACTCTCTCATTCAAATGAAGAAACAATCGGTTATATATATATGCAAACACTGAAAATTGGTCTAGGCCTACGAGTACCACTTTTGACATAATTTTCTATTGTCCATGCTCATGATTAAATAATGTTAATTATTTAATTATTTCCTAAAACATCTTTCTTCTATTAATTAAATAACTTTTATTATTAAATTAATTCATTATGACCCTTGTTCATCTTTGATTAATTAAATAAATCATATTTTACGTCGCTAATTAATTAATTCTCTTTCTGAATTAAATAATTTATTATCTAATTTACCTCTTATTATATTTCAACTACAATTAAATATTCTTTTCAAATTATTTAATTATTTAATTAACCTTTTCAATCAATTAAATTAATTATTATCTATTTAATTAAATCATTTCAATTTTTGAATGTTGAATTAAATTAAGATTTAATTCATAATTAATTCTTTTTGTCACATTCTTCTATCATCTAGTTAACTAATTATTCACTCACCATCTGACTTGAGATCTATTTAAATTCATCAGTTATCTTTGGATTTGATATATGATCGTCTCTGCCAAAAGGACTCCCTATCACAACCAGTCAATTAACTAGTTCTAACTCATATGCATGAACATATTTATTAATAAAGTATCTTTATTTAATTAATTAATTCATGTTTGCATTCAAATAGATCATTCTACAAGTTATAACTTTATCCTTCTCATTCAAAGTCTAATTCTTCTATTTTTGAAGACTTTCAACAAAAGATTAAATCATTTATTTAATCTTGAACTCCTATTCATTCTATTTTCAAACAGTCTTAACACTAGATTAAATTATTATTCTAATTTAATCTTTATCCAAAAGAATTTCCCAAATCACATTCTAACTGACACGAAACTCACATCACATGGAATTCAACAATCTTGATCGTTGATCTCTCTTTCGAATCTGAGCCGATCGTTTGAAAACCAACTTTCTATAAATTGGTTGATCTTTGGCATTATTCTCCTCCAGAAATCAATACTTTTGGAAGAAACTTGTTAATATTCAATATTTTTCTTTAACACATACATCAAGGCTATACTTGCATACATACTAAAAATGTGAGGGCAAGAATACCAACAAAAAAAAATGGAGAAGGACAATCAAGATAATTTGAGGAAATGGATTCATATCCGGTGAGACTGTTTTGATTATTGCTTTATTTACTTTTCAGTTCTTTTTATCTCATTCTTTGTTGTTTAGTTTATATTTATGCATTTTTAGATTAGATTTAACAATCTTACTATGTAGCATTCATTTTATCTATGTTACAATATCCGCAACAAGGAATTACATCACTACAAGTCGACTTCATCAAAATAATAAGAAGAATACAAACTATCGGCCCAAAACAATAAAGATTATTAATGCGAATCTACCAAGTTTGGACACAACATGGCAAAGACCCAAAAAAATTTGCTCGAACACAAAACACCTTCAAATATTTTTCCTCAAAGATCCACAACATGCTACAGTCACCCTATCGGTCATGAACATGAAAAACATGAACACACAAGAGAAAATAATCAACCGCGAGCACAACGATCAATGCAGACATGAGACATAGATAGAGTATGATCTAGAAATATCCAAAAACACCACAAGATCATACACAATAACTTAGATTACTAAAATCCTATTATCTTCTTCCAGGAATACCAACTTCAGTAATAGAATAATTGTCAAAACACAAAAAATCATAACTTGATCAAATATTCATGTGCCCCTCTAAAACTTTCAGTGGATAAAATAGATAGACTTGAAATAAAACCATTTTATCCACAATTTATCACCAACATACTGAACTTTCCATCCTAGTGATCTTGACTTCTTCACAGACAACCTGCAACTTATTTTATTACAATTTTGTCAATATCCTCGACATATACAGTCTTAAAGACATTAATGCTAAGATTTTTGACATCAATGAAAACTACATATTAGCTTAACACAACCATAACATCCAAAAATATCCCCGTTTGGCATTGATGGCAACACATGATGTGAAAAACACCATCAATGCAACTAACTTCAACACTTACTCCCCCTTAGGTTCTGACTCTTTTCTCCTCATATAATTCCTATTTTTTCACATTTCTCTTCTCCCCCATTAACATCAATAGAAAAGGTACAAAAAAGCTCTAAACCACATATTTTAATCATCTAACTACTCCCCCTAAGTAGTAGCCACCACATTATCAATTTAAATCAAGATATGACTATGAACTACACGGACTGATGCAAGACAATGCATCTTAGTTTTGATTAGGAGGGGTGATCAGCCCTAACTTCCCTTTGAGATACTCAAAAGTATCCTTAGGCAGTGGCTTGGTAAAGATGTCTGCAATTTGTTCCTTAGTAGACACATATTCCAATCTAACTTCCTTTTCACTCACCTTCTCTCTCAAAAAGTGAAACTTTATAGATATATGCTTGGTCTTTGAATGCAGCACTATATTCTTAGAAATGTTAATTTCACTTGAATTATCATAGAATATAGCAATAGGCTCACCATACATAATTCTGATATCTTTCAACATCTTCTTCATCCACAATACTTGAGTACAATTGTTAGCAGCAACAATGTGTTAAGCTTTTGCAGTAGACAAAGAAATGGCATTCTTCTTTTTACTTAACCATGAAATCAACTTCTTTCCCTAGAAAAATGCACCACCATTGGTACTTTTCCTATCATTCACATCTCCTGCCCAATCAAAATTAGTCAAGGAACTCAAAGTAAGATCATCATCTTTAGGATACCATAGGCCAAAATCAATTGTTCCCTTCAAGTATCTAAAAATTGTTTTTATAGTAGTCACATGAGATTCCTTAGGATCAACTTGATATCTTGCAACACTACATACAACATTCATGATATCAGGTCTAGTTTGAGTTAAATAAACCAATCCACCAATCATTGATTTGTATCTAGTTTGATTTTTGTTTGAAGAATCATCATCTATTGACAACTTAATTTGGTCACTATGGGTGTACCGACTGGCTTTGAATCTTTTGTACCAAATTTCTTTAGAAATTCTTTCACATACTTGGACTGAGATATAAAGATCCCTTTATCTAACCGAGTAACTTGTAATCCCAAAAATAACTTCAACTCTCCAATCATTTAAATCTCAAACTCATACTTCATCTCATTAGCAAACCTCATGAACAAACAATCATCTCCTCCAAAAATGATATCATCAACAAAGACTTCCACAATCAAATCTTTATCATCATCAATCTTGAAATATAAATTACTATCAGTAGTACCTTTGTTAAATCCAAGCTTCAACAAATACTTGTCCAATCTAGCATACCAAGCTCTAGGGGATTGCTTGAGTCCATACAATGCTTTCTTAAACCAACACACCATATCTCCCTGATCAATCAATTGAAAACCATCAGGTTGCTCAACATACACCTCTTCTTCTAATTCGCCATTTCGAAAAGATGAATTTACATCCATCTAATAAACCTTGTAGGTTTTGTAAGCAACATAAGCAAGAATCAATATCACAACTTCAATTCTAGCAATAGAGGCAAAAGTATCTTCAAAGTCAATTCCTTCCATCTAAGAATATCCTTTACGTATACCAGTCTTGCTTTGTTTCTAAAGACCCATTTAGTTCCAATTATATTTTTGTCCTTAGGTCTAGGAACAAGAATCCATGTATTATTCTTCTCAATTTGCTATAGTTCTTCTTTTCATTGCTTCAATCCAATTTTCATCTTTGCATGCTTCATTTACATTACCTAGCTCAGTCTTTGATATCAAACAATATTCTTCTGTAATTATTCTCCTATTTTGGACGCCTTTGTTCTTATCACCTATAGTCTAATTTTCTAAATGATTTAATCTCACATACCTTGGAGTCTTAGGTTGTTCTTGAACTTCAGGCTCTTACAATCTCTCTTCTATACTCTCACTAGTTTCTCCTTCCTCTTGATCTTCTTGATTCACTGGAATGATTTGAACTTGATTTGAAGGTTGACCTTTGTTTGAACTATCATTCTAATCATCAAAATCATATCCACAGGTTTTGGACGGTTAGAAATGTCTTCATCAACCTTAAAATTTGCACTTTAAACCATTTTCTTTAATATCTTTTTGTAGCACCGCTAGGCCTTGCTCTTAGTAGAATAACCAATAAATATTCCTTCATCACTCCTAGCATCAAACTTTCCTATATATTTGTCTCTTCTAATATAAGATTTACTCCCAAAGATTTTGAAATAGCTAACAGTAGTCTTATGACCAAACCATAGCTCAAAAGAAGTCTTACAAATATTACCTTTGATTTGTACCTAGATGAGGATATAAATAGAAGTACTCATAGCTTCTCTCCAATAGATATGAGGAACATTTCCTTCCAGCATGATAGTTCTAGCAGCATCTTGAATTATCATGTTCTTCCTTTCTACAACTCCATTTTGTTGAGGGATCCGTGGTATAGATAATTGTCTCTTTATCCCATGCACTTCACATAAAGAATTAAACTCATCGGAAATGAATTCACCACCTCCATATAATCTTAGACATTTAATCTTATAACCTATCTCTATCTCGACCATAGCCTTGAAAATCTTGAACTTCTCTAGAGCTTCAGATTTCTCCCTTAAGAAAGTAACCCGCATCATCCTAGAATAATCAACAATAAGCAACATGAAATACTTGTAACCTTGCAAAATTTTGATTCTAGCAGGACCACACAAGTCAGTATGCATAAGCTCCAACAATTCATTTGAATATTTTTTTTTCCCAAAAAATAAATTCTAGTTTGCGGTCCTAACTTTCATTCCTTGCATATGGCATTAGAGGGTTTTACCAACATAGGAAGATATCTCGCTACCTAAATGGAACTTATTTTGATAATATTTTCAAATTTTACATGACACATTCTCCTATGCCACAACCAACTTGCATCAACTTGAGAAATCAAACAACTTTTACTAGCAGCATTCAGGTAAAAAAATTTACCTTTTAGTTTTGTACTTGAAGCAATCACATTTCTAGAACTTCCCAATATTCGACACTTTCCATCCTTGAATTGAACATTGTATCCTTTGCCAACCATCTGTCTGACACTTAAAATATTATGCTTTAAACCTTCCACATAAATAACATCATCAATATTATTCTTACCATCAGAAGAAATACATCCTCTACCACAGATTATACCACCATTGTTATCACCAAATCTTACAACACCACCATCACACTTTTCTATGATCACAAATTTTATTTTATCACCTGTCATATGATGTGAAAATCCATTGTCAGTTAACCATTTTCAATAGTTCATATTTCCCTTTCAAACTCTATAGCTTAGCAATATTCACATTAGCATCACCTTCATACAAAGTTTCCAAATTTTTCTAGATCTCATAAGATGTCTTCAGATCCATAACATTCGTCATCTCAGAATCAGTCAGAGCACTCAGCAATGCTTCCTTAGCCTTGATATTGTATTCAACATCCCTAATCTCAATAGTAGTAGTAGGACCATTTTGAGGAATAACATACCTATTACTTGTAATGTTCTAGTAAGATTCACCAATGTATCTCATATGAAACTCCATTCGAGTCTTCCACAAAGAATAGTTTGTTCCATCAAATCTCGGACTATCCTTCTTATATGTGACCATCCCAGATCACACCAAGCTATTAAAATTATTCCAAGGAACGTGCTCTGATACCAATTGTTAGCAACACAAGGGCAAAAAACTAAGAGGGGGGTGAATTAGTTGTCACATAATTTCAAACTTATTAACTTTATTAACCCCTATTCTCAGATCTCACTAATAATGATGAAAGCATAAATCAACAACACATCAGACATACACTTAACACCAAGGATTTTGCATGGAAACCATGTTAGGGAAAAAAAATAGTGGAGGTTAATCCACAAGTTTATACTCTGTTAAAATTATAAGAAGAATAAATGGGGAATGCACATGCATTCAGGCACATTGCCTAGAGCTCACTAATCAATTACAAAAAGGATTACTAGCCAAAGGAAGACTCACTATCTTATAGTAATGTTTAGATTAAATCCATCTGAAGATCTTGAACTGAGAAAGTAGCATCTGCTAATGCCTGATTACAGTTTTAGTTAAGCACATGAACACTTCTTCACACTCTTCTCTGCCTTCAAAATATTTAGAAAATTATTCACACATATACACTTGGTCACTTCCACACTCTCTCATTCAAATGAAGAAACAATCACTTATATATTCGCAACAAATAATTACATCGCTACGAGTTGACTTCAACAAAATATTAAGATGAATACAGACTATCAGCCCAAAACAATAACTATTATTAATGTGAATCTAATAAGGTCGGCTACAACATAGTGGATACCCAAAAAAATGTCATCGAACACAAAACTCCTTCAAATATTTTTCCTCAAAGATCCACAACACGCTATAATCAACCTATCGACAATGGACATGAAAAAAATGAACACACGAGAGAAAATCATCGATTGCGAGCACAAAAATCAATGTGGATGCGCAACACAAATAAAGCATGATCTAGAAACATCCACAAAAACCACAAAAGCATACACAAAAACTCAGATTACCAAAATTGCATTATCTTCTTCGAAGAATAACAACTTCAGTAATAGAATAACTTTCAGAAGACAAAAACTCATAACTTCATCAAATATTCATTCACACCTCTGAAAATTTTTGTTGATAAACTATATAGACTTGAAAACAAACCCTTTGATCCACAACTTCTCACCATCAACATACTAAACTTACCATCATATTGATCTTCACTGCCTCAGAGACAACCTGTAACTTATTTTATTATAATTTTCTCAATATCCTCAACACATACAGTCTTAAAGTCATTAATGATAATAGTGTTGACATCAATGAAAACCACATATCAACAACACAACCACAAAATATAACAATACCAACTCAATAACTCCAACCAATTTTTACACCTTGGCCTTTCTCATAGTGGGGACTTGACCTCATAGGAAAGACCAACCCTACCTCATCTAATGGTATCAAGTTTATCATTAGAGACAGTAAGTACTTTATGAAGTGATTTGAATAAATCCCTATGACTGACATCATGGGAAAACAAATCTCCAAATTCATCTTGAACTATCTCATTTGTCACTGCAATGTTCCACAAGCCCTTATCTTAGACAATGGAACACCTTTCAAAAATAAAGATGTTTGTGATTTATGCCATCGGGTAAATATCCAACACTAGTTCTTCACCCCTTACTATCCCCAGGGAAATGATCAAGATGAGGCTTTGAACAAAACCATCCTCAAAATTCTCAAGAAGACAATCAATGAAGTCGATCATGATTGGACTCTACAATTGAACCTTACCTTATGGGCCTATAAAACTAGTATCCACACACCTACAGGTGCCACACCCTTTTCCCTACTCTATGGAAATAAATCTATCCTACTCATTGAGGTCAAGCTCTCATTACTAAGAGTCTCACTGCAAAATCTAGTTGTTGATGAAGAGTACAAGGTAAGAGGATATTCTAGTTGAATGAGATAGAATTAGTGGATGATAATTATCTCGATGTTGTGAATTACTTACAAGGTTATCAGAATTGACGCAAAAGGAGCTATAATAAGAAAATAAAAAGTCTTACCTTCCAAGTGGGAGATCTTGTATTGAAGGAGAATCAAAAGAACATGCCAAATCAAGATAGCAAAGGGAAGTTTGAGTCTAATTGGTTAGGACTATTTGTCATCACAATTAGTTATTGTTCGAGAGCATTGATGAGCCCAATTTTTGGCACGTCTAGATTATACTTTAACAAACACTTTTATGCTTTTTCATTATGCTAAAACAAACATTTGGTGCTGATTATGGGATAAAACAAAAAAATATTATGCTTAATATAATAAGTATATTACACTAAGTCTTCCATGGTTATTACCTTAAATGTTTTATTAGTTTGATGAATGCCTTAGTAAACCTTGTGTGATGACAAAACTCCTGTAACCTCTACTATTGAACTTCCTGTAGCCACACTTGGAATAATTTTTGCATTAGATTAATGCTTAAATAGATGTATAAATAAAATGATGAACGTGTTGAGCTAACTCTCTACCTCAAGAATACCTGATAGGATATTTTGCAGGTACCACAATTGGAGGAAGGAATTCAATTCCCACTCACGAGTAAAAGACCAAATCAATGAAGACCGGTTAAACTATTAAAGAGTAGGGAGTCAGTTTCAACTCATCTGCCATACAAGAGGAGTGTTTCAGAAATCTCGCTTAGGCGTCTTGATGGAACTTTAAGACTGATAAATTAATTTGACTCTGTTCTTTCATTTCTATCCACCACTTTGCTAAGTTAGTTGAATGTAATATAGATCTCTCAATTTATAAGGGAAGGTTATTTAGTAGTTAGATTTAGTTTTCAATAAATAGCCCATTCTACTTCAAAGAATGGGTTGGGAGATTGCTATGTAAACACATTTTCAGTTTCAGAAATACAGTCAATAGAGATTGCGTGCTATGTATTTTTTACCTTGAATCAATAAATTCTATGAATTTTTTCACCTAATCTTTTATCTACTTTTGGAATTACCTAAGGGGGCCCACTTGGGGAATTTCCTTTACTTTCATTCTATAAGTTAGGATAGCTGCACTTTCTTTCATCGAATTTATTGTGTTTGTTCCTACGGCTGGCAAAAACAGAGAGTTTTCAACTGTTCCTACAAGCACTAGATGCAGAGTAGTTTTATCTTTCACTTTCCATTTCCAAACCAAGTTATCAGTAAAGTAATTCTAGTATAGAGCATCTTAGGAAATCATGCATGTATGGGAAAGGTGATTAGTGCATATATTGTGCTGACCCATTTCAAGTTCATGTCCTCAGGTTGATAATTAAATGAGGTTCTTTAGCAAATTATGACTGTTGGTTGTGATGTTCAACTCCTAAGTAAAGGAATTCATGTTCCTAGTTATTAAGTTGATTAAATAACACTACAAGCATATTAGTTCTCAACACGTGAAGGAGAACTATTATAGGATCCTCTCAATAGCTTGCATATCAAGAATTTTTATTCCTAGGTTTGAAGGGTATAGGTCCAAAAATCGAAAAAAGCAAAAAAAGCAAAAAATTAAAAAAGTTTAAAAAAGGATTGAGAATAGTAAAGAAAAAAATTATCCTCTAGTGAAAACCACTTCGATGACACTTTAGGTAAGTACCTTGGTGAAAACCTATAAAAATAAGTACCTTTCATAAATAAGCATTATCCATCCATCACTGGCTTCTAAATCAATCTAAAAAACAATGGTTAATCAATATCCATCTCACTCTACTACTATCTCATTCTATCCATATTATATTTTGATTCTTCTATATTTACCAATAGTTCTATCCAAGTATTGAATATGTGTGATATATCAAAATATACATGAGGCTACCCTTGGCTAATAACTGTCTATACATCATAAATTTTTATCTTCCTAAAGAAGTATCTTTTATCCTCTTTGAGCTGAACTGATCTTATATCCTTGTTACGATTTTGACCTAAACATAAAAAAATTAATTTGATCTCTAAAGGGGGCATTATACCGGCATTCATTTCTTGCACTAGGGCATAGTGATTCATCCAAAAAAATTAGGAATTTTAAAGTTGTTTTTCTGGGTAGTAACATTGATCTGAAAGTGTCAGTCTTTGAACCAATGTACAATGTATCTCACTTCAAATAGGGGGAAAATGTAGACACTTAAAATAATTGTGATCAATATTACACATCTTAATTTGATTATTAACACCATTTTCATCCTAATTCACCTCTTTTCAACCGTTTTATTGAAAAAATCATAATTGTTTAATTAAATTCATAACTTTCATCTTTTAATAGGAATAAATTTTATTAGGTTAATTCATCCCCTTTCATACTAATTTTCATTTAAGTTAATTAGGTAATGTGAAATATTTAATTAAATTTCTTATGTATTCTCATTTAATTAAACAATCTTAATTATTTAGTTGAATGCCATTAATTTTCCCCTTTTATTAATAAGGTTAATTATTTAATAAAATTCCTAATTTCATGCATCTTGCACAATTAAGTAATTTCTTAAATTACGAAATTAAATCTAATTTCTCTCATCCACCCACTTGCAAGGGAATATTCCCATGGAATGTTCCTTTGTAACCAACTCTCTCTAGTGGGAAATATCTTGTAATAATTTCCTAATTTTTAGGATCTGTGGTTCAAATTAGTGAGATCCATTGATCAAAATCATTGATCCTTGTCAATTTTCATTCTCATCCATTGATGGGAATCCTTCATCTATGCCATCTCTTCTCATGGATTTTCATCTATTGATTGATCAAATCAATCCTAAACACTGATTCAATTATTTCTCCTATAAATATTCATCGTTTCTATGAGAAAAGGATCTAGTTTCATTTAGAGTAACTCGATTATAATTAATTTTAGAGCATTCTCTATTAAAGTTTTAGCATTTAGTATCCATTTTATCTTATCTTTCATCCATTTTCATCAATGGAATTAATTTGAAAGCTTGTTTCAACTAAGGGGTTGGGAAAGGGATGACATTATAACAATGCAAAAACAATCCCCCAATGGGATGAGGTTTGAAGAATTAGATTAGTTTCCATTATGCATTTCTAGTTAGTTTCTTGTATAATGGCTTCTTTATTTGATGTTTTCAAGAATTTCATTGAGAGCTTGACTTAACTAGTTAAATATTGGATTATTTCATGTGGATCTAGAAGATTTGGCTTAGGTTATTTTCATGTCCACATTATGTACCCCTATGAAAATACTTTCTTCTAGTTACCGAAGTATCCATTTGCAAAAGGCAAAGGTACAAATTCAATCTTTTCTTCACTTTATTCCTTATTTTTCTATATATTGTTCATTTCCTTCTTTTATTTTTTTCATTCTTCTATTGAAGAGAAGAAGGTATTACATTCTTTCCCTTACAAAACCTTACAATGTGTCTTAGTTTATTATAGTTGTAGCAGGTGATACTAGGTTATAAAGAATACTTATTTTCACATTAGATATACAATCACCAACCCTATGACCAAATTTTTTGCATGTGTCCTAGTAATGATTGAAGGATTAAGAATTCATAGCATTATTCATATTCTCAAAACTATTCATCACTTTACTTTCTCTTTCATTAGCCTTATGACCAATATTATTGCAAGCATAGCACTAACCATGAAATGATTGAGATTTTGTACCATTGTACCTTTGAGTCCTAAATGAATTCTAACTCATCTTTAGTGTTATGTACAAAATTATTTCAATAATATCAATAACCTTTAAAATTTTGATAAAACGTGGTAGGGGAATGTTCTCCAGCTAGTGGAGGACATCTAAAACCTTCTTGTATCCAAACCATAATGAATCCAATTCATTTCTTTCTATAGTGATATTTATCTTTGCATATCTAGAGTGTGTCTCCTTAGGTTCTTCGATGCATGATTTCTTCTCCCTTATTTCAGACACTCCTTCTTTGAAGTTATAGTAAAATTTTATAGATGCACTTGATATAGGACTTTTCCCTTTCTCAAAACCAACAAAAGATTTTTCTTTTGATTTCTTTTGAGAGTTAATCAACTCGTCAAGAATTTCAAAAACTTCTTTCAATTTTAAAACGTTGTCAATTTATTCTTTTTCTTTTTCCAATTATTTTCTCAAAGTGATAATCTCTTCCTCAAGCTTTGAACATTTAATTTCTTTATTGTAATTGAGCTTGGTATTCAATAAATCCTCAATCCTCTTTCATTGTTCAACTTTAATTCTAAAATTAGAGATCGCATCTTCTATCTCCTTGATTTTATTATCACAGCCTTTACCTCCTTCCTTTTGAGTTTTCAATTTTTGAATTTCTTCTTTTGATTCTCTATCTTGTGCCTTTAATTTGACAATTGTCTCCTTTAATTTTTTAAGCATGCTCTCCTTCAAAATTTACTTCACAATCATCTGGATTGATTTCCCAACCTTCAAGTTTCATTGATTATATATTTGATTCTAGAGAGAAAATATCATTGATCATTACTTCAAATCCAATGTGTTCAACTGTATGATCTACCTTAGTTGTTAGGCTTCTTAGAGGCACTTGGCTCTGATACCAAATTTTGAACACATTGAAATGTTGAGAGGGGGGTGAAACAACATATACTAAAAAATCCCATTTGTAGATTAAAAATCAAATCACTTTAACTAAAATAAGAACAAAAATGAAAGCATGCACCATGCAAAGACACCAAGACTTTTTATGTGGAAAACCCATTGAGGGAAAAATCACGATGAGAGTTAACTCACATTCTATATGAAGATCACTTTTTACAATAATTATAATATTTTTAAGGTCCATTTCCTATGGAATTGTAAGCTAAGGCACACAAATTTAGGGAAAGATACAAGGACCTACTAAAAGGCTCACTTCCTGATACTAGGATACATAAAAAATAAAATATTTGAAAACATGAATGTGAATAGATATACAAGAATAATCTAACATACATTGATGTTGCAATCCATTTTCACACAATTCATATTCAAAATATTGCACTCTCTCTATAAATTACAGTCACAAATGATTTTTTTCTTCTATAAATATCCTCCACAACAACTCAAAACCCCAAATAGGTCAGATCGAATATTACGTATAAACTAAAACATGTGATACTACATAGGTTGGATTCACAAATACAATGAAGAAAAATAAGTTGTGGATCTTTCTCAAGGAATAAATGGACCCGAAAACATCATAACAGATTGTCTAAAGAAAAAATATATAATCAAGATCCATCAAAAATCAAGGAAACTAGGTTGTCGACCCAAACAAAATTAACACCACCAAAACTACAAAATATTCATCTTCACACCATTTGGGAGAGACCAAATACATCATGTGGAAAAAAATGTGAATAATTTAGGTTATTAATAGCATCCTTACAACGTTCTCTTGAAGTATCAGATCATAATATGTTGGTGCAAATGAAGAAACCCATTGAACATACAAGAACAAAGCATCCCACACTAGCTATGACACATCAACACTTAAGATATTGCATTGTGGCTCACCAAAACATCTAAAACACATATGAATGAATCCATACACAACACTAAACATATCCATAATTCCACAACCATATATATCATTTTGATGGAATTTGGAGTGATCGAGAGAACATTTCAGACACTTAATTTTGTTATTCGACAACCTAGAGAACTATTAATTCCAACTCTTGTTATATAAATTTTTATTATATAAAATTCTAGGAATAACCTTTTTGCTAACCTCCAAACATAATGCTGAAACCATACAACCAGATCATGCAATTCAACAAATTATGGACCAAAATACATAGTCATTGACTTAGGAAAATACACGGTCTATGCCTTAGAAAACTTTACCCAATTGCAGAAGTATGAGCCCATACTCAATATTCATTCATCTCTATCCTTGAGCATGTAGACGTCATTATTATGAACATATCATACTTTAAAATATTCATAATTCTATGGATACATTTTCTAGGTTTTTCTATACACTCTTACCTCAAACATTTGTTGAACCCAAGTCTTCATCCATATCAAACCATCTCTCTGAAATGTTGGTCTCACACCATAAATTGATTACAAAATAAATATGACACTATCATCATGTTGACATCAACAAGGAAAACATATATGTTCAGACATTAAGTTGACATCAATGACAACACATATTTCTAAGAATTAGATGAAACTTCATTTGTCGTGAAAGAAGAATGAGGGAAAGAACAATTTTTCACTACTCTATGCTTTCATTGCTCCTTTCCGGATGCCTCTAGAAGCTCTTGTAAGGTGGCTATGAAAAATACATTTGATTTCTCCTATGAAGATGCCACTATAACCACTTTTATATATGATGTGGGGAATCTCTCAAACTCTAAGGTGGTAGCTTTCTTCTCACTTGATTTTAATTCTTAGGTAAATTAAATTTCCTTAGAAATTTTCCTTCAAAATTGATATGGCTCTGATACCAATTGTTAAAATTGGAGAGCTCTCATGTATATTCTTCTTCTTACAAATAGATATATCAAAATCTCTTTAAATATTTATCATTCTTGGAGATATGTGTCTCTTCCATGACAAATGAATTTATATAACAAATATATTAAAGAGCGTGATAAAACATATTTTATATTTTTAACACTTATACATCCACATATAAATAAAGTTATATTTCACATTATTCTCATAGAGCATACCACATTACTCTAATTTATCAAACCATGGTACAACCATGTAGTAGACCACATTAATACATATTAGCAAACAAAACAAATGGTGGTATTATATGTGTTGTATCACATTGCTACACATTTATCACCCCTAAGTGGAACCATAAGGTGTTACCACTTTAAGTAATGTATTATAGTAATAATTTTTAAACAATAATTTTTTATAACCATTCCTCTTTGTCTCTCATTTTCATAGAAAATTATATTGAATTATAGTCATACTTATTTTTAATTATTTGATAGAATATTCTTATTATACATATTTATCCATTTTATCAGTCCCTATGCAACTCTCATGCCAAGAAGAAAAAAACATGAAGAATTTAGGAATGTTCCTTTACTTCACATGGACCATATATCATATTAAAATATATGAATTTACTTCATTTTCATGCTCTTTCAGAATTTTAATATACTTTAAAATAAATGTTCATGATAGATTCACAAATTTTCATTAAAATGGAGAAAAAATTTAAAGATAGAATTTGTATACTCATGCTAATTTTAAGTTAGTTTAAGATAATTTTGGAGTGATTTAATACAATTATATAGGAAAAAGTTCGAAGTCTTATACTAAATTGGGTTCACTTCTTGATCCTTATCCCTCTCTATTTACTCCTACTCAAACATATTTTATAACCTATTTGCAAACACCTAAAAATATCTAACAAATTCTTCAAAATTCAGCATTTCCCATCATTCACTTGTCACCCCATCATCACTAATAATTAAATAATTTCTAATTATTTGATTAAGGTAACCCGTTTTCCCATTTTAATTAAATAATTTTAAATTATTTATTAACTATAATTTTTCCTTATCCACTTAAATTAAATATTTTTTATTATTTAATTAATTTCCAATCATTCTTCTATTGCATAATTATTAATTAAATACTTTTTAATTATCTAATTAATATCGTACATTCTCCTCATCCATATAATTAAATAGTTTTAATTATTTATCTACCTTATTATTGCTTCAAAATTAAATAAATTAATTTATTTAGTTTACACATTCCTCCAAAAATAAATAAAATTATTATTTTATTTTATTTATTTCCTAAATATATAATTTCTATCTTTATTCCTCTAACTCTAAATTTAGTGAGGTCATTGACAAATTTAAAGAGATAATTAAAAATAGGTCACATTTCACTCTCTCACTTCCACATCATCAACCCATGTAGGTTCATGAATGTTCACATGATCCCTCAACAATCCTTGTTCATTGATATCATCTCACATCCTACACTATTCATATGATATCCCTGAAAGCTATAATTCAGTATTTAGCCATTAAATCCCTCTTTGAATTTGTATGTAAACTATACTCATCTTTACAATGCTTTTTCCAACAAGGTTATGCTAGGTATTGAGAATTACACACACTATTCAAATAGCATAATTTTACATCTTACAATGGATTAACGTTGGGCATTTTTTTATGGACGTAAAGTAGATTAGTTAATTGGTTTTACATTTGTTTTGATTGTGCACATGCTTCATTGCAATTAGACCTTTTTGACCATTGAATTGGTTTTTTATTATTGCTATCATTTCCTATATTATTTGAAATTCATTTTCATTGATTAATCCATTCACACCTATTTTAGCACATTTCTCCTAATTACTTGTTTGGACTTGCATACACTTATTCATAGTCTCGTCGTTTCTATTTTTCCTCTTAGATTAATTCTTTGGAGTTCACTTATGATCTTGAGGGATTTGAGATTGACCCTAGATTCTACTTTTTATAATTCAAATTCTTTGTTTCTTACCCCTTTTCACTAGCTAACTGTGAGTTGACTTGCGCACATTTGAATGGCTTCTTATGTCAACATATTAAAAGAATTTTAATGTGCAATTTATTTATACGATCAAACAAGGAGAAAATCATTAAAGAGGCATTTCATATTCGCATCTTAAAATGAGTTGAACACATTAAATTTGCATGTTGGTCTTTCACTTGCTTGAGATTGTTATCTTTGAATAGTTTTTTAAGGCCATAAATGTAGTGTATCAAGGGGTTTACATAGGATAGCTTAGATTGAAAAAATATAACTTATCGAAAATTATTTTTATATATTATTGTTCTTATGTACATTTGAGTATTAGAGATTACAATAAATCAAGTTGGAAAATTCTACTATATACCAAATTAGATCTTTAGTTCTATTAATAGATTTTTCATAACATCAATATTATTATTATAATTCTTAAAACTAAATAATATCCCTTTCCACTTAATTTTTAAAAATATTTTAATTTATCATTTTTGAATTCTAATTAATTAAAAAAGTAAATTATAAATGTATTACCAAAGTTAATCAATATGAAAAACTCATAAGAACATCCAAATTAAAGAACAGAAATTATAAAAAGGGCGAACAAAACAAAAACAAACTTCTAACTAATTAAAAATTTGAATACAATGGTACATTGCCGTGTACTATATTTATTCAAATCTTCTCATTTAAATTTCAATTTGAACATACAAATATTTTGGCAACGTCGAAAATGAAAAATAACTTCCACGAAACACCTTACATTTGACGTCAAATACATGAATTTGAATAGGAGCTTGAATACTAAAAATTAGGGTTTTACTTGTGCTCAATCAAATCACCGTTCAGGCAAAATTTCGTGAATTTACCCCCCCTGCTACGCCATATGACTTTGAATGCGTTGTTTTAGCAAAAACTATTACTAGTGTTGCTATAAATTACATGGTATTGTATTCCATTTCATCAATCTTCATATACGAACCGATATTCAGTTGAAAGGTAGAGATTTTCCGCTGCATTTGATTTAGCAAACCCTCTCAGCGTTTAATATGGCGACTTTGATGAAAATGAAAATAAATATACTGCTTGTTGTGCTCTTGTTTATGTTTACGGTTCATGTCTCCGCTCTATATAATCCTCCACCTCCTCCCAAAAACGATTATCTGTTTACAGGTATGGAGCAGTTGGCTGAAGGTGCGAGCTGCAAGGACTATGGTCTAGACAAAAGGTGCCCACCCCCACCAGCACCCCACAAGAAGGCTGTTTTGTCAGGTATGGAGCAGTTGGCTGGTGGTGCGAGCTGCGAGGGCAATGGTAAAGACCCACGCTGCTCACCACCACCCCCCAAGAAGGGTGGTTTGTCAGGTATGGAGCAGTTGGCTGGTGGTGCGAGCTGCAATGGCAATGGCCCAGACAAAAGATGTCCACCACCACCCCCAAAGAAGGCTGTTTTCTCAATACATTTAGCTGGTGGTCCGAGCTGCAAGGGCAATGGTAAAGACCCACGCTGCTCACCACCACCCCCCAAGAAGGGTGGTTTGTCAGGTATGGAGCAGTTAGGTCGCTGTCCGAAGTGCGGTGGCAATGGTCCAGACCCCCCAAGTGGCTGCTGCCCACTACACCCCAAGAAGGCTGTTTTCTCAGGACAGAAGTGGGCATATGGGCGGCTCGCTCATCGTGTCGAAGAGCCTGCTTCCGAGTCTCAGCCTGTGGTCAGCTACTGAAACCCATATTCGTCTTTCATTGCTAATCCGTAGTCAGTAGGCACACCACACAAATAAAAACTCTTCTTTCTACAGTTCCTTGCGTCCCTTTTCCACAAATGTTTAATTGCACTCATCTTTGTTGTAAAGTAGTAATAGTGAGTAAAACTGCAACAACCTGTTGACATGGCTTTATTCTTGAAACCAAAGTAATTCACGTTGAAAGGAAAGCTGGTTGATCAGCCAATTCCAGATTTGTTAAAATTGATTTAAGTAAAAGTTTGAAATATATAAGGACACCTATTTCAAATAAGAATCTTGAAGAAGATAAAATTATTGTTAAAAAACTTAAAATTAACTTTGTAGATGTAGTCTCAATCTTGCATCCACAAAAATGACCTAGGGCATGTAAACAATAAAATCAAATAGGTAGTATAATGCATACAAACAATAAAATCAAATAGGTAGTATAATGTATACAAATAGTTTCATGCATAATCACAATTTGAGTACATTATTTGGATGATTATACAAGAATGTGTATATTTATAGATAAGATGGAAGATAGATATATATGAATATATGTAATTGGATAGGAAACAAAATTAGAAAATTAGGGAATCTCTGAAGGTCACTATTGAACACAATCACAGAATTGTTAAGAATAACTCTATTGCCCTAAGAGATTTGGCGAAAAAAATGGACATCACTCAGTCGGGACTCTTAGTTGTGGATCTGGACGCTGAGAAGAACAAAAAAAAAGCTGGGGATTTGGTCCCTTCAAAGAGAACTAGGGCCAACATGAAGAAAAGATAGGACGTTGTGCCTTTAGAGACCCAAGATCTTAGGATGGTGGTCCAGGATATGGACATCCTCGAAATGAAAATGGCTGAGACCTTGAATTCTCTTGGTTAGTCTTGGTTTTGTTTTCGTCGGTCTTTTCTTGTCCTTCTAATAGTTTTTTGCTGCTAGCTGCTGGTTTTTTATATTTATCTTTTAGTTGTAGTCTTTCTTGTTTGGGATTTTCTTTTGATCTATCTTTTCATGGCTTGTAAACTTTGTGGTTTCGGGTCCCTATAAAACCCATTTTTTCCTCTATCAAAAACATTAGGGAATAAATTTATATATGTCTATAGGGTGGGAGATAGGTGCATATGAATATGTGTAATTGTATATGTAGAAACATAGGGGTTACTAGCACAATTTGAGTACATTATTTGGATGATTATAAAAGAATGTGTATATATGTAGATAAGGTGGGAGATGGGTGCATATGAATATGTGTAATTAGATAGGCAACAACATTAGGGAATAAATTTATATATATGTCTATAAGGTGGGAGATAGGTGCATATGAATATGCGTGATCGGATATATAGAAACATAGGGGGAGTAATATGTCATTGGAGAAGACAACACCATTTGTCAATGTGTAAATATGTTAATCCATTCTTATACAATAGTCAAATGAGACTTTTTCATTAGAACTATTTCATTTACTACATACATACTATTTTATTCAAATTACATTTTATTTTTCTTTAGTTTTTTTTGTTAGAGTTACTTTACTTTTGTATGTGCTCTTTAATTTTATTTTAGGAAAAACTATCATTGAGTATACAATAGTTCTATTTGTTTAAACCCTTAACATAGATTGAAAAAATAATCTCTATGGGAAAGAGCTCTAGTTTTCATAAAATCTTTAGTTGAAAATTTTATTAGTCTTTGATCAAAACCCAAAATAATGGATTTTAATTTTATATAAAAATTGTATTATATTTCATTAGAATTATTTCATTTACTCCATACATACTATTTTATTTTATCTACATTTTACTTTATTTTAAATTTTATTTAAGAAATTTTCTTTACTTGTGTGTGTACTCTTTAATTCTATTTTAGGAAATACTATCATTGATTATACAATAGTTCTATTTGTAAGCATTAACATACATATTAAAGAGAGAATCTCTAGGAAAAGAGGTCTAGTTCCTGTAAAATCTTTGGGTGAAAATTTTATTAGTCTTTAGTCAAGACCCAAAATCATGGATACTTGGATTAATATCTATTAGAAACCCTTATTGAAGGGTATAAGATTATAGTTTAAAGGAATATGATTATGTCTTCTTGTTTGAGCTAAAAGAGGACAAAGATCTATTTTTGAGAAGTGGACCATATTTTATGTGAGCAAGGTGATTGTACATAAATTATCACCCATGGATTTTAACTAAATATAATATATACCAAATGTAATCCTTTGTGGGTGAAACTTGCACATATCATTTATTGGGATGAAAAATATTTGTGTATCAGTAATAAGACTAAGGAAAAATATGATTTTGCATGTGTTTCAGTTAGTGTATGGACATATTTTTAAAGATTATAAAAACTAATAAAATGCTCTTTGGGAATGTTAGTGTGTTAAGTTCTTTACTTAGGGTAAATTACTTTGATTATTTTTTTTAGCACTAGGTGGTTTTTTACCCGTTACATTTTCCATGCATTTAAAAGGTTGTACAATATGTATTTTACACGTCTCAATATATTCACTCATTTTTTATGAAATAGCATAGTGTATATCTCTATTCATGAAGGTTTTTTTTTTAAGATAACGCCCCTTGGAGGTGGTTGACACCAACATTATATAGAGCCAATAATTTTTCCTTTCTTCTTTTGTGAGTTTTCATCAGAGGTTCTTGAGATCATTTACTTACTACATTTTTTGGTATTTGAAATTGTCATTATTTTTTATTTTTCCTAATTTTGTACAAGAGGTGTGGGTTCCTGTTGTTGGAGTTTTACTCCACTCCTACACCAGTCTCCTGCCCTTACCATGCCCACATGCCCTCAGACTCATCTTCTCATGGTTTGGTGACGTCCATTGGGTTACTGCGCCCACTCTCTCTCCTATCAACGGTCACACAGTGGCCATCTTTCATGTTTCCCGCATTATCATAGTTTAACTGCCAGTCACCTCTGGTAATGCAGTTAACCACCATGCAACTATTACCGCACTCCCATGGTTACCCTTCCAACTACGTGTAGTACCGTGGTCATAGTCATCGCCGCTTGCTCCATCCACTCAAACTGGTACTGCTCTACCAAGGTTCAATCAATAACCATCTATGGTAATGTGGTGCCCTCCATTCCATGTTTCTTCGACCATGTGTGGGTGGTTATCATGACCACTGCGGTCTCTTTCTTAATGGTCATGGTACTGTGATGGACCGTTTGTTGGTTGTTTGGGTGGTTACCATGACCAGCATGGTTTCTTCAAATTCTTCTGTGATAATGCGGTTGTTTGACTTTTTGATGGCAGTAGTTTGTGTGGTATGTGTCGGCAAATAGTTAAGATTGTAGGAAATTTATTTAAGTCAGAAGGACGAATGTTTAATATGTTTTGAACTTTTTTTTGTAGGAATTCATATTTTCCTTATTAAGGTATTAATCTTTCTTATGTCCAAAAAAAATGATATATGGGCATTTTTGTAGTTTTTGAAGATAGAGAAAATTAATGGAAGGATTGCTTCGAAGAAGCAAATACATTAATGGTTGTTTCGTATGTGTGAATGATAAAATATTTATTCTGGTCTCTACCTTTCCCTTCATGTGGTATCAGAGACTAAGGTCTTTTAGAGAGTGTCAATAAATCATGGAAGCAAGCACAAGCTTGAGTAATCCTCAAATTCCATAGCTAGATAGGAAGAATTATGAATATTGGTCTTTAACAATGAGAGCATTTTTTTGTTCACAGGATTTATGGGAGTTTGTAGAAAATGGGTTTCTAGAACTAGTAGATGCAACAACATATAATGCCTTGACACAAGAAGAGAAAGATTTGTTGAAGGATAAAAAGAAGAAGGATTCAAAGGAACACTTCTTCATTCTACAAGGAGTACATGAAAGAATGTTTCCCATAATTTCAACCACTACCAAGTCCAAGCAAGCATGAGAAATTTTACAAATTACATATCAAGGAATGGACCAAGTTAAAAATGCAAAGTTGAAAATATTGAGAAGAGTATTTGAGACTCTGTTTATGAGATATAATGAGTCTTTTGATTCTTATTCTACTCAAGTAATGGGACTGGAAAACAAAATAAGAACACATGGAGAAACATTACAAGATGTCAAAGTGGTAGAGAAAATTCTGAGGTGTTTACCCACTAGATTTGAATCAATTGCACTCACAATAGAAGAGACAAAGGATCTCACATAATATTCAATTAATGAGTTGTACACTTCACTAATTTCTCATGAGCACAGACTCATTAGAACAACTAGTATGTCATTGGAGCATGCATTCAAGTCACAAGCTTCAATTAACCAAGGAAGAGGTGGAGGTAGAACGAATTTTAGAGCAAGAGGAAGAGGCTTCAACATAGGTGAAATAAATAACCAGTCAAGTTCAAGTGGAAGAAGTAGCAGCCAAAATCATCTCAAAACTTTCCTCAAGGATAAAGGTATGATAAATCTTAGGTCCAATGCCATTATTGTAAAAAGTTTGGCCATTACATGAATGAGTGTAGGAAGAAGCGGTATGATATGGGTAGAAAAAAAGAAAACTTTACTAAAGAGAGTCAAGATAATAGACCTAATAAAAGCATAATGTTTTTAGCTTGTAATGTAGCTCAATCTAGTTAGAAAGAAGTTTGGTTTTTAGACTCAGGCTGTAGTAATCATATGATAGGGAATTTAGATTTGTTTACAAGTTTAGATGAGAATATTAAGTCAGATGTCACCCTAGGTAATGACAACAAAGTGTCAGTAAAAGGAAAAGGGAATGTTAATATTCTAACCAAGCAGGGGGATCAAAAATATACTTCTGACATTTATTTTGTGCCTGGTCTTAAACACAACTTGATGATTGTAGGACAGTTAATTCAAAATGGTTATAGAGTGTCTTTGAAAAATGGACTCTGCACTATTTTAGACAAATACCCAAGTGTCCAATTGATTCCAAAAATTAAGATGGAAAAAAATAGAATGTTTCCTTTAAGAATTCAGCCAGCTTTGAGCACAAACTTTGCACATACACAAGAGGTATCAACTATTATACAAAATATCTTTCAAGCAGAGTTAAAGGATGAAAATTGGCTTTGGCACTTAAGATTCAGTCATTTAAATTTTGGAGCTCTGAATTTGCTTCATAGGAAGAGCATGGTAAAGGGATTTCCATTAATTGAAAAACTCGAGAGAGTTTGTGAAGGTTGGATACTAGGAAAGCAACATAGAGAATCTTTCCCAATATGGAAATCCACAAGAGCAAAAGCCCCATTGGAAATTATTCATTTAGACTTATGTGGTCCAATGCAAACACCTTCAATAGGTGGTAGTTATTATTTTCTAACTTTCATAGATGATTATTCAAGGAAGACATGGGTCTATTTCTTAAAACAAAAAAGTGAGGTGTTTAATTTCTTTTGTCAATTCAATTCTCTTGATAAAAAAATAGAGTAGTAATTTTATCAAAGTGTTGAGAACAGATAGAGGAGGTGAATACATATCAAGAGAATTCTTAAATTTCTGCAAAGACAATGGAATACCCAACCAGTTCACAATAAGATACATGACTCAATAGAATGGTGTAGTAGAAAGAAAAAAGAGAACCATAATGGAGATGGCTAGAAGTATGTTGAAAGCCAAGCACTCAACAAATGAGTTTTGGGCTGAAGCTTGTGCAACATATATCATGAACAGATGCCCAACAAAAACTGTGATGAATATTATCCTTGAGGAAGCATGGTCTAGTAAAAATCACAGTGTATCACACATGAGATTTTTTGGATGTGTTTCATATGCACATGTACCTAATGAGTTGAGAAGGAAACTTGACAACAAATCAGAGAAATGCATTTTTTTTGGTTACAGTGAAGAATCCAAAACATATAAACTATTCAATCCAACAACCAAGAAAGTTATAATCAGTAGAGATGTTCAATTTTTTTAAGATGAAGCATGGGATGGAAGTAAAGATAGCACTACTAATGTTACAATTAATATCCCTCAAGAAGAGAATGAAAATTCAGTTCTAGCTAATGTACTTGATGTCCCTATTCAACCTCAAGCAAGTGGTCAACAACTGACACCAACAAGCAATGCAAGAGCAGCAACAAAAGGACTGCAAATGCTAACCACAGGAAGAACTTTTGGCACAGGACCTTCAAGTCCACATTCTCTAGATCTGAGTAATCTTTCAAACCCAACCTTGGCTAGCATGAGGAGGCAAAAAATCAGAAGCATGAGTGATATTTATAACCAAAATGAACGTGAGAACAATTCTCAACAATTTACACTCTTTGCCTTTTATTCACAAGCTAAAGATCTGATTCATTATGAAGATGCCATGAAAGAAGAAAAATGGTTAAGAGAAATGGATGATGAGATAGATTCAATAGAAAAAATCAGACATGGGATTTGCAGAGTCTTCCAAAGGAAAAAGATGTCATTGGTGTTAAATAAATTTATAAGACAAAATTCAATGCAAATGGAGCAGTGGAAAAGCACAAAGCCAGATTGGTGGTAAAAGGTTATGCACAACAACTCAGAATAGATTATACATAAACTTTTGCACTAGTTGCATGCCTTGACACAGTTAGAATGTTTTTGGCTTTAGAAACACAAAATCTGGTTAGTTCACCAAATGGATGTGAAGTCAGCTTTTCTCAATGGATATCTAGAGGAGGAAGTGTACATTGAATAGCCACCTAGATATGAGATATCTCGACAAGAAGATAATGTTTACAAATTGAAGAAAGCACTGTATGGCTTGAAACAAGCCCCAAGAGCTTGGTATAGTAGGATAGATAATTAATTCACAAAGAATGGATTTACTAGATGTGACAGTGAACCAACATTATATACGAAGATGGATGAAGAAGGTAAAATCCTAATCATATGTCTATATGTTGATGATTTAATTCTGACTACAAATCAATCAATTGATTTGTTCAAAATAGAAATGATGAAGGCATTTGAAATGACAGACTTAGGTCTGATGAAGTATTTTCTGGGAATTAAGGTAAATCAAAATAAAGATGGCATTTTTATTTCAGAAGCAAAATATACAAATGGTGTTTTAAAGAGATTTCAGATGATAAATTGCAAGTCAACACCCACTCCAATGATATTTGGTCTGAAATTCAGCAAGAAGACAAAGGATCAGAGGTGAATTCAACTTTGTATAAGCAACTAGTAGGAATTTTGATGTATTTGACAACCACAAGGCCTGATATCATGTATGCAGTCAGTTTAATCTCTAGATTCATGGAAGCACCAAAATAATCACATTGGATGGATGCAAAGAAAATTATGAGATACATGAATGGAACAAAGAATTATGGCATTCAATATTCAAGAACTGATGAATTCAAACTAACAGGTTTTACTAACAGTGATTGTACTAGAAGTGTTGATACAAAAAAAGCACATCTAGCTATGTCTTTAACTTTGGCAGTGGAGTTGTTGCCTGGGCTTCTAAGAAACAACCAATCATTACATTGTCAACAATTGAAGCCGAGTATGTTGCAGCCACAAGTGCTTCTTTCCAAGCAATATGGATGAGACGAGTTTTGAACAAGATTCAAAATGAACAGACAGAAGCCACACAAATTTTTTTTGATAACAATTCAACCATAACACTATCAAAGAATCCAGTGTTCCACAAACGCAGCAAAAAAAATGATACGTGGTTTCATTTCATCTGAGAGCTGATCAAAAATGGAGAAATGATTTTGGAGTTTTGCAGGACCGATGAGCAATAGGCAGACATCTTACCAAGTCGCTAGGTCAAGATGAATTTATATGTCAGAGGACTAGACTCGGCATCACAGACTGTGCGAGTTTCGTTCAAGGGGGGGTGTTGGAGTTTCACTCCACTCTTGCGCTAGTCTCCTACCCTTACCGTGCCCTTGCGCCCTCAAGCTCATCTTCTCACTATTCAACGATGTCTACCAGGCTATTGCGCCCACTCTCTCTCGTATCAGCGGTCATGCGGTGGCCATCTTTCATGTTTCCCGCATTACCGTAGCTTAATCGCTAGTCACCTCTTGCAATGCAGTTAACCACCAAGCATCTATTACCGCACTCCCGGGGTTACCCTTCCAACCACTGTGGTACTACAGTGACATTCATTGCCCCCAACTCGATCTGCTCAAACTGGTACCACTCTACCATGGTCTGATCACTAACCGTCTATGGTAACGCGGTGCCCTCTGTTCCTTGTTGTTTTCAACCGTGTGTGGGTGGTTACAGTGATCACTGCGGTGTCTTTCTTAACCGTTAGGGTACTACGATGGACTGTCTGTTGGCTATCTGGATGGTTGCGACCACCGTGGCTTCTTCAAATTCTTCGACGGTAACGCAGTTGTTTGAATTTTCGATGATGGCAGTTTGTGTGGTATGCGTTGATAAACAGTTAGGATTGTAGGACATTTATTTAAGTCTAAAGGACAAATGTTTAATATGTTTTGAACTTGTTTTTGTTGGCATTTGTATTTTCCTTTATTGTGGTATTAATTTTTCTTGTGGCCAAAAAACTTGATATATGGGCATGTTTGTATTTTTTGAAGATAGAGAAAATTAATAGAACGATTGCTCCAAAGCAGCAAATACTGTAATGGTTGTTCTGTGTGTGTGAATGATAAAAAAATTATTCTGGTCTATGTCTTTCCCTTCACCTATGCACATTGAAGTCATAAATTTTGAAAGATTTGTGTGATTTTTGTGATTAGAAATAGTCGTTATTCCTTTCACTGGACCCATCATTTGGCGTATTGCTGGCACAAATTTTCTATGTTCTAAAAGAGGCATTATTTCTCCATCTTGGGTGCTATTTACAAATTTTGTTGAGTAGGCTATTTTTTTTCTTGCAGTCGTAGATCCTTTGATTTGTGAGGCATTTTAGATTTTTTCCTTGCATTTTTGGAAGGCCTGATTTATTAGTGCGTTTTGGGAGGCCTTGATTGCAATCCTCAACCTACATTTGAATTTTGGAGGCTTTTGGAATCACATTTTTCTATTGAAGAGGTGCGATTTGAATTTACCATGCCACAATTGACTTGTGTGAAGCTTTCTTATCCTATTTGAAGTGATTTAAAGGCGAAGACATGATTTTCATTGTAGGCTTCAATCTTGCTGCCTCAGGTCATGCTAGTTATTGAAGAAGAGACCCGTACTTTTTTTGAAGAGGTGCGATCATACCAGCATTCATCGCTGCTCTACTTAGTAGAGGCATGTAATATTTTCTCCATGATTTTTTTATTTGGAAGACATTTGTGATTGAGGCTACAATTCATACTACTACGAGTTTTTCCATTCTCCTACTGCAATTTTCTATTGAGAAGTGTGATTTGTTGATTGGAAGGTCCGATTTTCTAATTGGAGGGGCATTTATCTACTTATTAAGCCCTCATTCATTTTTAAAGACCTATTCTCATATTATCTCAGGTGTAATTTTCAATTTTAGGCTACTGTTTGGAGCAAGGCATTTTTAATGAGTGTGGGGTGTGAAGATTGATGAAGGCAATTTTCTGTAAATTGAATAAATCCTTGCCTCACCATTTTCTGCAATTCCTCTGTTGTTGGTGCTCCATTTGCTTTGATTTGTAGACCGTAGGAATCAATTTTGGCTGTCACAAGGGCCTCTGGGTGAATCAAGAGTGTCTCTATGATAGCATAGAGGCATGCAATCTTCAAGGAAAGAGGTGTTTTAATCAAAGGTTCGATTTGCATTTGATTGGCTGAGCGTAAGAGTGTGGGTGTTTTTTTTAAAGCTTTTTCCCAAATATTTGTTTAGGGTTTCAGCCTGGAAGTTTCTTTGAAGTTGTTTTTTTTGGGAATATTTATCCCACATTCCCTAGACGGTGAAGTAATTTTGCATTTATATACAATATTTTGTAATGATTTTAAGTAAAAAAATCTTGGAGGTTGTGAAGAGGTTATCTCGTGGGTGTCGTGATTGGTGCTATTGTATCTATTATGTTTTCTCTGGAGTTTCTTGGTGCTATTGTATCTTTTGTATTCTTTGGAGTTTCTTGGTGTCAACATGGAGATCAAGCATTCGATTGCATTATTTTTTGCACCAAATCAAGTTTAACTCTTTTTTCTAGGAAGTTTATACTTTTGAAAGCACTATCTTTGAAAGTTTTGGAAGAATTAAGTCATAATGGTTTTTTAGGACAAAGGGAACTTTAGGAAATGGAGTCATTTTGTTCTCTCATCTTAGCAAGCAAAATCTATTACCATAAATTTGTATAATGAAGTTCTTATTCTAATCACACGTAGTGGGTATACTATTTGGAAATGATATATAGGGCTAGAGTCTATAGAGTTATATTTTAGCACATAAATGACTAGAACCTTTTGGATTCACTTGTTCATTTTGAGAGCCTTTATGCTCTTTGGACTTACCTTCAAGAATCATATCGAGATCCTGATAGTCCACCATCTCTCAAGGACACTCTTTCAAACACCAATGTGCCTCTTTGTTCTTCAAAGAAGATAGACCATGCTTGTGATCTTCTGGACGCTTTTGAGACTTTAGATGAGATTGTAGTTGCTTCAAAGGTTCTTGATTTTCCATCAGAGATAGTTGATCCACCTTCATTGAGTGCTTCCATCATTCCTAAGCAACAATATTATCATTGTCTTCCTAATTGAGATTCTTATTTGTCAGACATTAGTTCACTATTCCTTCAATCTCACATTTCAAATTTGGAAGACACATTTGAGGGTATATCCCTTCTTCTTTATGACAGTATCTGCACTATTGTCATTGCTATTGTATCTATTGTATTCTTTGGATTTTCTTGGTGTCAACATGGAGATCAAGCATTGGATTGCATTATTGTTTGCACCAAATCAAGTTTAACTAATTTTTTTGGAAGTTTAGACTTTTGAAAGCACTATCTTTGAAATTTTTGGAAGAATTTATTCATAATGGTTGTTTAGGAGAGAGGGAACTTTAGGAAATTGAGTGATTTTATTCTCACTCATCTTAGTGAGCATAATCTATTGCCATAAATTTTTATAATGAATTTCTTATTCCAAGCACACATAGTGGGTATCCTATTTGGAAATGATATAGGGCTAGAGTCTATAGAGTTATTTTTGAGCACATAAATGATGAGGACCTTTTGGATTCACTTGTTCATTTTGAGAGCCCTTATACTCTTTGGAATTACCTTTAAGAATCATATGGATATCCTGATACTCCACCATCTCTCAATGATACTCTTTCCAACACCAATCTACCTCTTTGTTCTTTAGAGAAAATAGACCATGCTTGTGATCTTTTGGAGGCTTTTTAAACTTCAGATAAGGTTGTAGTTGCTTCAAAGGTTCTTGATTTTCCATCAGAGATAGTTGATCCACATCCATTGAGTACTTCCATCATTGCTAAGCAACAATATTATCATTATCTTCTTGATTGGGATTCTTATTTGTAAGACATTAGTTCATTGTTCGTTGAATCTCACATTTCAGATTTGGAAGACACATTTGAGGGTATATCCCTTCATCTTTATGACAGTATTTGCACTGCTGTCACTCCATTTTTGTGTTTAGAGAATGTTCAAAATTAGTTTCCAGTGGTACTTTGTTTGTCACCTTCTATTGTGATTAGGTATATTCCTGATTGGTTTGTGGCATTATCCTCTAAGGTCTTAGCGACACATGAGTATATTTTAGGGACATTATCATCCTACATTTAGATTTCATTTGGTAATTACTATTCACAGTGGGAAGCATACCTACATTTGTACTTGGTTTTGTTTCTTCCAAAAGGGAAACAAGTTGTTTTTCATTGTTGGATTATGTTTTGTCTTTAGGCACTTACCAGTTTTATAGGTGATTACAAATTGCAGGGGGGGTATATAGTCTCTATCTTTCCCTCTTATCGGGGGGTGAGGCATTCATTATATATACATGATGCATGTAGTCCTCAGGGGGTGTGATTGAATCCTCCATTGATGCATCATTTTTTTATTTTTTTCTCTCTTTTGGAAAGGGGATTTTTCTCACAAGGTTTTTCTCCTTTTCTCTAATTGTGAGAGATTTATTTTTTTAGTTCTAAATGGGTACCTAACTATTGGAGTGAAAGGACACTGAGAGGGGGGGGGGGGTGAATCAGTTTTATTAAATTCTTTACCAAATATAACTAAATTTTAAATAAACCAGATGTATGCTCTCATTTATCAATGATAAACTCATTCGTGTATATTGAATGCAATCACATAAACTGAAATGAGAATAGTAAACCATAGAAATTTAAAGAATTAAATAAATGAATCAAATGAATCACATATACTCAAATAGAAACAATATATGCCAAGTGGAAAACCCTCCTGGGGTAGAAAAACCACTCCTGAACCTATTACCTTTTTAAGGCTTTAATTTCAATAATCATTTTTGGCAATGCCTCATAGGCTGATTTCTAAGCACCAACTCAAGGAGCACCAACCCCTTTTATTTTTTCAATGGAACATACAATAATACAGAGGATCTCTTTGTTTCCCTGATCTTTGGCAAGTGTCTCTTGACAGAAAATGTGTAGAATTCTCAAAAGACAAGAATGACTCTTCAAAGTTCCACCCATTATCAATCCTTAAGAAAGCTTGAGGAAAATCTAGTTTCAATCTCAATACAACTTCTCATCAAACTATATTATTAGTGGTGTGTTCTAAATTTCTTTTTCTCACACTCTATTTCATACATTTCTCATTATACTGTTCAAAACAATTAACACACTATGTTTTCCAATTTGTTCAACAAAAAAGGATATTCGAAACTTGTGTTCTCTTTTCTTTTTAGGTTTTTCAATAATGATAAAGCCCTAATCTATCTGTTTTCATACTTTTAAATATTACATCATTACATTCAAAGAAAGTTACAACTTTTGATTACAGTTGAAAACTTGTCGTTTACAAATCAAAACATAGGTGAACTTTTTTGTTTTAGACCACTTGCTTGTAGAGTCACTTTTCATGTAATACAAAGTTATTTAGAGCATAATATTTTCTCCATGAATGAATAGAAAAATAGTATGTAAAAATAGAAGTGACATAACCCTATCCAGTTGAGGAGGTTGCAAAGGAATATCTTAACCAAACAGCATCAAGGCATGCATGTGTGCATAAATAATAACCACTAAAAACAACTGCAAAAAGAAGTAACTGAATCTTTATTTCAAGAAAATGAAACCTCTTAAAGAGTGTACCCAAGAGTAGTTACCCATGACCTCGGGTGTGAAGATGAGTAGATATTCCATGAATAATACTCATTAAAATAGCTGCAACATTTTAAGTAACCGAAAGAACACTGCTCCAAGACCGAAAACTTTTAATCATGCTTTTAGGAATAGTAAAAAATGAACGCATGAAAAGAAACTAAATAGATTCATAGACCTCATTATTACCCATAGATAGAAGTCACAATCCCTTTAAAAACTTTCATGATAACCTTAAATAAAAATGCAGTCACATTTTATATCAATCATTTCAAAGTTCCATGAAAGGAATACTCATTTTTCACTTTTCTTTTTGCATAGAAAGCTTAACACAAATTAACCTTTCCTAAGAAGTAACGGATCTTCTGAGCAACCAGAAAGATGAGTACCTAGGATTAATGATGAATATGTTGTCATGAAGGAGTTTACCAGATCTACAGAGAAAGAAATGGCCAAAACACATTCCAAACTCGGGCCTTCACCCAACGACAGGAAGCATACACAAAGAATGACCATTGTAATGGTTCTCTAACCTCCCCCATATGTTGTCCAAGATTAGAAATCTAGTGAGTGCAAAGAAATGGCTGAGGACAAGATTCCATGGTGGTGGCTAGTGTAGGGTTCCAAAAACGTGAGCAGTGAGAATGATAAACAGTTTTCCCTAAACATCCAAGGCAATCCTAAGAAATCCTTGGCAAAGGTTGATAAAATTTTGGAGTCTAAAAGGACAGCTATGACAATGTATGAATTCATAATTCCCTTTGAATTATGTGGGCTTAACTAAGACTTGCATGCTGACAGCCATTATAGCCATTTATCAATTATTGATAACATAAAAATACTCACTGAATAATGCTCTGAATAAATTGGCATGACCACATTACCCATCAAATGTCAATTAAAAGATGCCAAGCATTATTCCATGTAAAGAGTCAAACGCTTAAGTTTTAATTTTCCCAAGTAATCAAGGGTAAATCACTTCCAATGTGACAAAAAACTAATCAAAACCAAATTCATGTTGTCGGGCTTGAGGCCTAGAAAATTTATCCACCTTAAGGCCTGAAACATATGCAAATAATTATCAATTTTTTTACCTTTGACCAAAGCCGATTTTGCACCTGATTAATATCCAATGCGATATGATGTCCAATGTCAAATACTTTCCAAAGGCTTGTCACGTGAGATGAAGGCTAAGAAAATGCTAAGTTCACAATGCCATTCTCCTATGCCAATTACCATAAACAAAATGCCCATGACACAATATTTTATGAATTATGCTCAAACCATTATCAGTTGGTTAAGGAAACCCCATAGGGTTTTCTTAAAACTGAAAAGTAAACTGTATCTCATATACCCAAGCATTAAGAACCAAATATCATTACTTGAAAGAGGATGGAGCAAGATGACTCTGAATATGATCAACAACCATTAAAAATTTCATGAAGCTAGAAACTGATCAAGTGACAACATATCAACCTATAGAACACTAATTCATGCCAAGGTCATCTAATTAACTGCATCACTGAAATACTAATTGATAAATTAGAAGCATGTCACCTGATCAATAGAACAAATAACAAATAACTAGCATACCTCAACTAAGATCTACACATGGAGTCAAGATATCACTGCAACCACATATAGTATCAAAAGTGAAGTAAATATGCCAATCAAAAAATCAGATCAACTAAGTAAACTATCACTAAGATGCCAGATTTTAATTAAAAAAATCATCAAGGAAAAATTAGCACAATAGAGATTCAACAATAACATGTGTAGCTAAGACCCATATTGCATCTTCATTTTTTGCATAGTATTTCTCCCTAAGTTCACACTTAAGGGGGGGTGTTAGTGTGTTAATTTTTTCATGTAGGGTAAATTATTCTCATTAGTTTTTCCCAATACTAGATGGTTGTTTACCCATTCCATTTTCCATGCCTTTAAAAGGCTATACAATATTTCTTTTATGAATCTTAATCTATTCACTCATTTTTGGTGAAATAGCATATTTCTTCTCTCTATGTGTGAACAAATCTTGCAGGTTGTGAAGAGTTTATCTCTTGAGTGTCATGATTGGTGCTATTGTAATCTTTGGAGTTTCTTGGTGTTAGCATGGTTATCAAGCATTGGATTGCATTATTTTTTGCACCAAATAAAGTTTAACTCTCTTTTTGGAAGTTTATACATTTGAAAGCACTATCTTTCAAAGTTTTGGAAGAATTCAGTCGTAATGGTTTCTGAGGACAAAGGGAACTTTAGGAAATGGAGTGATTTTATTCTCACTCATCTTAGTGAGCATAATCTATTGCCATAATTTTTTATAATGAATTTCTTATTCCAAGCACACATAGTGGGTATACTATTTGGAAATGATATAGGGCTAGAGTTTATAGAGTTGTTTCTTAGCACATAAATGATGACAACTTTTTGGATTCACTAGTTAATTTTGAGAGCCCTTATGCTCTTTGGAATTACCTTTGAGAATCATATGGAGATCCTGATAGTCCACCATCTCTCAATGAACCTCTTTCCAATACCAGTGTGCCTCTTTGTGCTTCAGAGAAGATAAACCATGCTTGTGATCTTTTGGAGCCTTTTGAGACTTCAGATGAGGTTATAGTTGCTTTGAAGGTTCTTGATTTTCCATCAGAGATAGTTGATCCACCTTCATTGAGTACTTCCTTCATTCGTAAGCAACATAATTATCATTGTCTTCCTAATTGGGATTCTTATTTATCGAACATTAGTTCACTATTCATTGAATCTCACATTTCAGACTGGGAAGACACATTTGAGGGTATATCCCTTCTTCTTTATGACAGTATCTGCACTGGTGTCACTCCATATTCGTGTTTAGAGAATGTTCATAATCAGTTTCCAGTGGTACCTTGTTTTTCACCTTCTATTGTGATTAGGTATATTCTCAATTGGTTTGTGGAATCATCTTCTTAGGTTTTAACAACACATGAGTAGATTTAAAATACATTATCATACTACATTTAGATTTCAATTGGTAATTCCTATCCAGAGTGGGAAGCATACCTACATTTGTACTTGGTTTTGTTTCTTCCAAAAGGGAGACAAGTTATTTTTCAACACTAGATTATGATTTTTCTTTAGGCACTTACCATTTTTACAAGTGATTACACATTGTGGGTGGGCTATATAGTCTCTCTCTTTCCATATTATAGGGGCGGAATCGATTTTATATACATGATGCATGTAGTCCTTGGGGGGTGTGATTGATTCCTCCATCCATGCATCATTTTTATTTTATTTTCTCTCTTTTGGAGAGGGGACTTTTCCCACAGGGTTTTTCTGCTTTTCTCTAATTGCGAGAGATTTCTTTTTGTAGTTATAAATGGTTACCTAACATGGTTGTGTAGTCAAGACCCATATTGCATCTTCATTTTTTGCATAATAATTCTCCCTAAGTTCACCCTCAAGGGGGGTGTTAGTGTGTTATGTTTTTCATGTAGGGTAAATTAATCTGATTAGTTTTTCTAGTACTGGGTGGTTGTTTACCCATTCCATTTTCCATTCCTTTAAAAGGCTATACAATATATATTTATTCATCTTAATCTATTCACTCATTTTTGTTGAAATAACATAGTCCTTCTCTCTGTTTGTGAAGGTTTTTTGTTGCAGATGGTGCTCCTAGGAGGTGGTTGACACCAATAGGGAACCTCAAAATATCAATAGATTTTCATCATAACCAAAGGATATACAAATTTCCAACAAAATAATGGTCAAGAAAGCCTAGGTACCAAACTAGGCTAGGTTACTATCTCTTCAAATAGGTTTGGAATATCAACAGAAATAATTAAGGTACTTTGGAAGAGGATCTATACAAGAGGAAGGAAAAAAAATTATTTTAGAGGAAGAGCTTAAATTTATTTTGAGAGAGAAACAAAATGAGAAAAAAGGGTAATAAAATATTATATATCCTCTGAAGATGGATGAAGCAGTTTTCTACACAATTTTTATTCATTTATGAAATGTCAAGGGATTTATTCCATTTAGCTCCTTAAAATATTTTTTATTAAATATTAGTAGGCTATATATGAACATATACAATGTTATGGTTCATCTTATATAAATTAGCTTCATAAGAAGACAAGTGAATAATTGGCTCTTCAAAAACATTAACTTTTTTCATCTATTTTTTATCATTCCAAGTTGTATCCTTTTTAAATGTATATGTTTATCTTATTTCATAGTCTTATCATAGTTCATTGGCTTTGAGGTATAATTTCATGCCAAGTATATTTTTGTGGTTAGTATCTAATGTGTCTTTCAAATAATATCTTTTCATAAAATAATTACTAGTATTACAATAGAAAATAATATGCATAGTTAGCATAAGGTGACCATTGCTTGTGAATTATTATTATTATAGAAACTAAATACTATAAAATTATACCAATAAGGACAACATGTACAAGTTAAAAAATAAATTATTGGAGGTAGACTATAACACATTTCATTTTTTTTGGAAATTCACATGTTAATTTGTCTTTCTTCACCATTCATGATGGAAAATAAGTTGGTTTAATTTATAACAAGGGTAAGCTAGACAAAAATTTAAATTTTTATCCCATTTTAGGATCTCTTATAATAATAACTATATTTAATTATTTCAACTTAAATTTTAATTTATAGCAACCCCTTAAAGTGTAAGGAATCATGGTTGTGAGTGGGAAGAGGAGAACCTCTATGAATTTGAGATTTTTTGCCGAGGAAGAAGAGGATAGAGAGTTCGATGAAGATGAGGATGACCCAAAAGGCTAGAGGTTTATGCATGTTCCTCCTTTTGTGCATTATTTTCTTTCTTACTATTCTTATGTGCCCATTGTTGCTGCACAAGCTTGTTCTCGGCCCACCATGACCTAGGTTAGTGGTTCTCTTGATATTTCCTTACCTGCAAGGGTTGATCCTCTAGATTTGGGTGCATAGGGTGTTTCTTTTTTCCTTGCCAAGCTTGGCAGAGGCACTTCGGTTGTTTTTGGGTATTTGGGTTTTGGATTTTTCTTCTCCCTAGTCACCTTTGGAGTGCATGGATCTCCTTGCAACCTACTTGTTTCTATTGTGTTTTTGCTACTTCTTCTCTGTTTTAGGATGGTTTTTTTGTTACTTTGCCATTTTTTAGTGGTTAATGGAATCATGTAGGTTTTGGGGTTCTACTTTTCTAATGCAAGTTGCAGTGTCTCAATTGTGTTGTTGGTGGTCGTGGTTTTGTGCTACTTTTTCTTTACTAGGTTTGTTTTGTTTTCTCTCTTGTGACGAGTCTCATTTTTTAGTGTCTTAATTCAGTTGTTGGTCCAAGTTTATGTGTGTCCTCTAATGGTTTCTCCCATAAATTTCTACTACTCTTTGTTGACTGGTGCTGGGGCTCTACCTCTTTTAGGGTAAGATTGTCAGTTCTATGAGTTTTCTCTAGGATTTGGTGGATTTTGGTGTTTTGTGTGGTGCTATATTTTCTACCTTGTTCGGGATTTTTTTTCAGAGATTTTTTGTTGATCCTCAACTCGTTTGAGGTTTTTTTGTTTTCTTGGTTTCATGGTGGAGTGGCTCTATTCCTTTATGTTGGTGTTCAAACCCTTTTTTCGGTTTTGAAAGGTTTGGTTTATTTCAGGTGTTCTTTAGTGATACTCTTTTGGATTTGTTGGTTTTGTTGGGTCTTTTACCTTCACTCCTTTCTTGGATTCCCCTTTTAAGGTGGGGTTGTCTCCTATTGAGGTGGAAATTGTTCTCGTCAGGTTGGCTTGGGTTTTTTCTCATCTTCTCCTTTGATGTCTTTGCTACCTTGGTTGGAAGGGGTCTTTTGCCTTTGGCTTTGAGTCTCCTTTTTCTCCTATTGAGGTGGAGATTTGTTGGAGGAGTACTCATGGTTCTACCTGTTGGTTGATTTTGTTAGATTTTGGTAGCTAGTGGCTTCTAGTAACACACACTTGGCTCAAAAAGGTTGTGGTTTCTAAGGGGTTTCTTGTTGTTGCTATCTCTTTGCTACAATATTTTTCTACTACCAGCTCTTTGCTCTAGTGTAAAAAAATTTGTGTATTTTTCTTCCCAAGTTCTACATTGGGTGAGGTTTTCTGAGTTGTTTCCTTTGCTAATTCTATTTCTCTGCAGTCAGTCTCCTTTTTTCGATAACATTCTTCGAGAAAAAGCATGATTTTGTACTAGTTCTATGCTTGAGTCAAAAGCATAAGTTAGTGGTTTATTACTCTCTTTCTCACTTCTTATGAGTTATTTTTTGTGGTCTCATTTTTGAGAGTCACCTCTTCCTCAATGGTTTATCTATTATGGGTACGAGGTCCCTTCAAATTTTAATCTAATCAAAACAACCCCTTAAAGTGTCTAGAATATTTATCGTTCATTGAAATATATATTACATTCATATGAAAAATGTGTAAGCAATATCAATAAAGAATCAATATTAGAATATCACAAGATAAAATTTGAATATACATTTGAAATCATTGAAAAAGCACCAAAAACATCATTTGGATTTAGGTCCTAGGTGCAAGTGAGGACCCATTCGCCCAATGTCAAATGGGTCCTAGGCCACTTGCCTTGAACACACATCACTCAATGCTAAACTTTATGTCAAGGGATTTATGAATGTTGGGTTTTATCCCTTGCAAATTTTAATTAGTTAGGCTTGGATTTGAATTGACAAGGTCAATTAAGGAAAATTAACCTCAATCAATTAATAAATCCCTGGGTTAATGTGAAAGTGTAAAGATACGCCTTACAACAACAAAACTAAGGCACAATTAACTCTATTTTAGTTAAAAAGGGCCCTAAAATTAATGTGAATATGCAAAATACATATGACAACTCTAAATTAAGGCATAATTAAGCTCATTTTATTAATTATTCATTCCCAAATTAAGTGTGAAAAAGAGATATTTTTTCCTATGCTATAGGTTTAACAATGATCTTTACAAACAATGTTACAGCCATTCAACAATGATCTTTGTGATCAATAGTTCAAGTTTTAGGTTCAACAATGATCTTTGCAATCAGCATTATAATCATTCAACAATGATCATTGTGATCAACATTATAATCACTCAACAATGATCATTGTGATCAAGTGTACAACTTTTTAGGGTCAACAATGATATTTCTGATCACTGGTACTTATTCTATATGTATGAGTCCTCCAACTTCAAATCTCACATATATGAGTGCTCCAAATTCTAATCTTGTACTAGTACATGGATAGAACTCAAGTAGCCCTTATAGTAGTAAAAATTTCATAGATTAAATTATATGGTTTGTAGGATGATATTTGACCTTGCAAAGTTGTTATTTTGTTTGAAATGAGAATTTTTATACTCGTATTAAAACATTTTGAACATGGGTATGTGCAGGATCATCATGGAAAAAACAGGCCCTTAAGTGGTAATGAAAATTCAGAAAAATCGAAATTAGGCAACTTGACGTAAAAATTTGAATAAGTTATATATATTATTTCAAAAATATGTAAGACAAAAATCTGTGGAAAATTGAATGTAGTTTATAAACTACTAGGTTAATTTTTGTAAAAAAAAAATTTATTTGATGAAAATTTGAAATTTCAATCGAGTAGTACTTAAGTTTCAGGGAAAAAATAAGAAGTAGGTGTATGTTTGAGCACCCTAACCATAATAAAATAAAATTATTTTTTATAAGATTTTAGGTATAAGTAGATGACTCATGTCTGGATGTGATGCATATTTTTTTGTAAATTGTTTTCAAATAAAAAATTAATTATGAATTATTTATTACAACTTTTTAAAAAATATAAAAATTTGTATGTTTGACCACCTTAACTTGGTCAAAAATTCATGAAATTCATTTTTTTTTAATCCAATAGTATGCCAAGAATATAATGTGACACATGTTCTGGATTAAAAAAATGTGATAACATTTGAAAGCTACAGATGTTTTCCTATCAAGCTATCAATTAGGACTTTAGTCGTAATTCTAATAGAAAATAAATAATAATTATTTATTAAATTCAAAGTAAAGTATAATTTATATTGGTAGAAAGTTGAGAAGCTCCTTTACAAACCCTTTTCATTTCATCAATTTTGGGTAAAATAAAAGTCATCAACCACATGGGCGATGTCTGGAAAAGCAAGGTAAGTTATTAAACATGTTTTTCATGTTCACTTCTTAGGATTGGCAGGTCTGAACCAAAATCCAAAGCAAGCCTAGGCCTAATACCTAGGGATTAAATTTTGTGTCATCATATCGGATATCCGATTTGAATTTGATATTTGATATGTTTTAGATATGAGTTTTAAAATATTTATACAATTTTTAATATATGATTTCAAAAATGCAATAAAGTTTATAACTTAATATATATAATATACAATATAGCTTATAATGTAATATATGATATACAATTTATGATAATGTCTTACCAAATTATGTATTTAATATATAATATATTATATTATTTTGTATAATATAAAAATATTATTTCAACATTTTACTTAATCTATAAATATTTAAATATATATATATATTACTAATATATAAAATATTTAAATATTATCTCTTTCCCCCTCTCTCTCCACCTCTCTCTCTCAATCACTCCTATTTGTCTCCCCTCTATCCTCTCTCTCCCTTGACTGTAAAACCCCTCTCTCCCTCTCTCCCTCCTACTCTCCCTCTATCCTTCCCTCTTTCCTTCTCTCTCTCTCTCCCTCAACCCTAAACCCTCTCTCTCTGCCTCTCTCCCTCTCTCCCTCCCACTCTCCCTCTCTCTTTCCCACTCTTCCTCTCCTTCTCTCTCTCTCTCTCTCTCTCTCTCTCTATCTCTCTCTCTCTCTCTCTCTCTCTCCTCTCTCTCTCTCTCCCACTCTCCCTCCCTCTCTCTCTCTCTCCCAAACCCTCGCCTCTCCTCCTCCTCACTCTCCCTCCTCTCCCTCCCTCTATGTCCCACTCTCCCTTTCTCCCCACTCCCTCTGTCCTCCCACTCTCCCTCCCCACTCACTCCTCCACTCTCTCCCTCTCTCTCTCTCCCTCTCCCTCTCCCACTCCTCTCCCTTTCTCCCTCTCCCTCTAATCCTCCCACTCTCCCCCACAATCTCTCTCTCTCCCTCTTCCTCCTCTCCCTCCTCCTCCTTCTCCCTCTCCTCTCTCTCTCTCTCTCCTCATCCCTCTCCTCTACCTCCCTCTCCTTCTCTCCTCCCATCTCCATCATCTCACTCCATCTCTCCCTCTCCCTCTCTCCCTCTCCCTCCACCTCTCTCTCTCTCTCTCTCTCTCTCTCTCTCTCTCTCTCTCTCTCTCTCTCTCTCTCTCTCTCTCTCTCTCTCTCTCTCTCTCTCCTCCTCTCTTCCCCACCTCCCTCTTCTTTCTCCATCTCCCTCTCTCCTCTCTCTCCCACTCTCCCTCTCCCTCCTCCCTCCCCTCAACCCTAAACCCCCCTCTCTCTCTCTCTCTCTCTCCTCCTCCTCCTACTCTACCTCCCTATCTCTATCCCTCCCACTCTCCCTCTCTCCCTCTCCCTCTCCCTCTCTAATGTACCTCCCTATCTCTATCCCTCCCACTCTCCCTCTCTCCCTCTCCCTCTCCCTCTCTAATGGGGAGCCCTAAACCTCAAGAGAACTATTGATCTTCCCAAGACTTGTTAATTGGTCTTCTTAAGGTATTCCACTCTACCCTACTCAGGGATCTGTCCTAAATCCCTAACTCCTTATAGGTCTCTCCACCAATTTCAACATCTTCACCAACACTCCCATTCCACCACTAGGCTTCCTTGCGCTCTACATTGACCCAAATGTATCCTAACCACTCCAGGGCTAGGTTAAGGAGGTCTTGTTTTTATTTAGGTGTTTTGACTCCTCAATGGTCCATCTCATTGGATACTTTAACCTTTTTCCTTTTGCTTTGAAGAATTTCTAGTTTCTAGGCCTTGTAGCCTTTTTGCCCCTTTTAGGCCTCCTAGAACCCATTTTCTTCACTTTTCTCTCAAACTGTCTTAACGACCCACAAATATTTTTGAAGATCCTTCCCATTGGATATCAAGGCTTAAATATTTTCTAGGTCTAAGGTTCTGCAAGTTTTTGTACATAGGACTATCCTCATACCCCCTAATTTCAAGGGTTTCTAGGGTTTTTAACACCTTTTCCTCCTTTGAGGGCTTCAATGACCTTCTCAACTTTCCTCCTTCCATAAAAGTGTCTAGACTACATGTTCCCACACTCTCTTACACTTTATTTTCACAAACCAATCCATTTATTAGCTTTATTTACTGATGTCCTCTCCAAGACACTAGCCAGAATGCACTTGCACTCACCTAGTGTTTGATGAATTCGCCTCTTCCCCTGCAAACCAAGACTCCATGCACACTATTTAAACTATAAAAATAGTCCCCTACTTGATCCCAAATGGCCATGGTAGCCTTTCCACAAGAATTCAAGTGGGGATCATGATTTCCAAAAATTGGCCTAAACCAGCTATAAGGCCAAAACTCCAAGAACTTGCAAAACATAAAACAATTGAACTAAATGGCTAATATAATGCTTCACATAGTAAGTAAATAACACAATTTAATGAATCAAATAATTAGACCAGTCCTTTCAATCCATTCTTGATTGGATGAAGGCTCAAACACAAATGTTCACTCAAAAGTTATTGAATTCCACTCACACAATATAGTCTCCAAGTCACACTTCTTGAAAATGAACTTCCAATCCAGGTATTAGGGTTTGGATTACCTTATATAACTTTCTCCCACATGCTAAACCAACCTAAGCTTACCATAACACAAAAATCAAAAAACCACTTGGGACTTTATAATTAGTCCTTATTACCTTGGTGGTTGGCCAGAACCACCTACAAGCCAAAATTGCAAAGATCTTCCAAAAGACCCTTAAGGTGCTTTTGTACCATTCTCCCCCTACAAAAAAGAAGTTAAGGAACCTATGGTTTCTGGAGCTCCTCACTAATTCCATGCTTCTTAAATTCACCTTCTACTATCTAAGTAGCCTCTAACTTTGGTTTATGTTTCCACATCACTAGGTACTCCTTGTATGTCTTGTGCCTAGTCTTCGTCACCCTTTAGTCTAAAATCCTATCCAATTGTGGTCTGATTTCATCAGGTACCTTGAGTGCTTCCACATCCTTATTTATCTCGGCATTGTACTATTCTTCATCCATTTTTGGTCCTTTATACTTCACCAAGTTTTTCACATTGAAGATAGGAGAAAGAAATATCTCCTTGGTTAACTCCACCTTGTAAGCATTTGATCCATACTTAGCCAACACTTTACATGGACCTATCCTTTTCATCTACAGCTTGCTTGCTATGCCTTTGTGTAACCCTAATTTTTTCAAGTATACCATCACCATATCACCTATCTCAAATTGTAATTCTCTTCTCTCTTTATCTCTTTCTGCCTTCAACTTTTGATTAGCCTGTATCAATGTCTTCCTTACATTCTCATGAACCTCTCTCATTGACTAAGAAAAATCATCATCATGTCCATTGATTCCTTCATAACCTTTCAGTTTTGTAAGCTCAAGTACACCCCTTGGATGTAAACCATAGACTATCTCAAATGCACTCTTACCCGTAGTCCTATTTGTGCTATCATTGCAAGAAAATTTTGCTTGTTAAATCACTTGCTCCCATCATTTTCCATACTCCTTAGTTATTCATCTCAACAAGTTCCCAAGTACCCTATTTATCACCTTTGTATGTCCATCCGTTTGTGGATGATATGTTGAGCTATGAGACAAGTTGGTTCCTAGCCTCTTCTAAAGAGTTTTCCAAAAATGCCCCATAAAATTCTCATCTCTGTCTGCAACTATGCTCCTTGCAAACCCATGTATCCTCACTACTTTCTTGAAGAATAGGTGTGAAATCTGACTTGCATCATGTGTTGTCTTTCATGGAATAAAATAAATCATCTTGCTAAATCTGTCCACTACCACAAACACACTATCAAAACCAGTTGGTGTCCTAGGTAGCCCTACTATGAAGTCCATGCTTATGCATTCCCATGGTCTACTTGGGATGGTTAATGGATGATAAATAGCTGCATTCCTTGATGTTCCCTTTTCCTTTTTACATACTCCACATTGTTCAACATATCTTCTTACATCTCTTTTTATTTTAGGCCACCAATAGAACATCTCCACTAAGTCTAGTGTCTTGTTCAAACCAAAATGACCACTCAAACTGCCATTATGATTTTCTTGGATTAAATTATCCCTCATGGAACCTCCAGGAACACACAATTGTTTCCCCTTAGACAATAAACCATTTTTCAAGGTGTAATCAGTATATTCACTGTGAAAATGGTTCTCAAAATCAGTACATACCTTGTATATTTTTGAGAAATCAAAATCCTCTTCATATAGATCTTTGAATCCTTAAACCCCTATGCTTTGTAGCTGTATCTCTTGGACAATAAGAAACCTCCTACTAAGAGCATCATTAACCTTTTTGTTAACCCCCTTCTTATGCTTGATGGTAAAGGTGTATGAATGCAAAAACTCCATCCACTTAATGTGCCTCAAACTGAGCTTCTCTTTATTATTTATGTAGCTTAAGGTTTGATTGTTTGTGTATACCACAAATTCCTTTGGAAATAGGTAGGGCCTCCAATTCAAAAGAGCCTACACAAAAGCATATATCTCTAAGTAATAGGACGAGTACCTAGAATTCACTTCATTCAACCTTTCACTAAAGAATGCCATTGGCCTGCCTTCTTGGCTTAGAACAACCCCAACTGCTATGTTACTTGCATCACATTCCACAGTGAATGGTTTGTCAAAGCTTGGTAGAACTAGGATAGCTTGGGTATCTATCTCCCTCTTCATCCTTTCAAATCCTTCATTGACTTCTTTGGTCCACACAAACTTCATTTTCAGTCTTCCTTTGATGGTGTCAAGAACTGGTGCATAGATTTCACTAAACTTTCTTACAAAATTCCTATAGAACTGAGCTAATCCATGGAAAATCCTAACTTCTATCCCTATCTTGGGATTAGGCCAACTAAGAATGGATTCAACCTTGCTCTTGTCCATTTTAAAGTTCCCTTGAGACACTACAAATCCTAGGTAAACTAACTCTTTCTTCATGAACTCACTTTTCTCAAGGTTTATGGTGAGCTTCTCCTCTTGAAGTTTCCTCAACACTAGTTCTAGGTGCTTCATATGTTCTTTTTTTTTTCCGAAGATGAGAATATCATCTAGGTAGACAACCACAAAAACTCCTATAAATTCCTTCAAGACCTCATTCATCACCCTCATAAAAGTGTTAGGTTCATTTGTAATCCCAAATGGCATCACTAACCATTCATATAACCCTTCTATGGTTTTGAATGTTGACTTCCATTCATCTCCCTCTTTCATCCTAATCTGATCATAACCACTTTTCAAATCAATTTTGGAATAGTACTTAACACCTCCTAAACAATCCATTAGATCTTCTATCCTAGGAATAGGAAATATCTATCTAATAGTTATGCTATTGATTTCCCTAGAATCAATACACATTCTCCACTTATGTCCCTTTTTAGGTGCCAACACAACTAGAAAAACACATGGACTCGTGCTCTTTCTAATTAGCCCTTGATCCAAAAGTTCTTAAACTTTCCTTGCTATCTCTTTGTTCTGCTCTGGTGTCATCTTGTATGTAGCCTTGTTAAGTAGTGTTATTCCTAGTATAAAGTCTATTTGATGACTGATTGCTCTCTTGGGTGGTAGTGTAGCTGGTGTACCTTCACAAATGATGTCCCTAAACTGATCCAACAGTCGCTTCACTTTTGCTGTCATAGGCAGCTGATTAGGTGAATCTTCTTCCTTTGTCTTCAACATAATTGCATAGAGAATTCCTTCTTCCTCCTTGATGTCTTTTAGGAATTCCTTTCCACTCATCAAAATGACACTAGTTCCCACCTTTTCCACTATGTTTTCTTCTAACAAAGACTGTATTTTGTAAGTCACTCCATCCTTCTTGAATGAGTACTTATTCTCCTTGCCATGGTGTACTACCTCCCTATCATATTGCAATGGTCTGCCAAGCAACAGATGGCATGAATCCATTGGTAGCACATCAAATAGTATCCTATCATGATACTTTCCTATAGTAAACTCAACCCACACTTGTTCATTGACTAGTATATTTTGCCCCTTGTTCAACCAAGTAACCTTGTAAGGGCACACATGGGGTATCTTGATGAGTTTCAACTTTTGTACTGCCTCCTTTTAGGTGACATTATTAGTAGACCCTGAATCTATGATGACCTTGCAAACCTTTCCTATGATCTTGCACTTGACTCTAAAAAGAGCTCTCCTTTGTTTGTGTTCATCCTCGGTAGGTCCTTTGATCAATATCCTTCTTCACATGAGATTCTCACCTTTCTTTGAATCTAGACTCACCTCTGAATGTTTGGAGTAGTCCTCTTCTTGAACATAGTTGATCTTCCTCTCACTTTGTGAAGATGTTGGCTTGTCCGGACACCTATAAGCCGGATGACCCAACTGTCCACAATTGTAGCATTTCAGGGAAGAAAAATGAGAGCTTCTCCAAAAGCCTCCTGATCTACCTCTTCCTCCATTGTTTTAGCTTCTACCTATATAATCCCCTCTACTATTTGACTCATGGGATTGTTCTCCAACCTTGGAATCACCTTTGTTTATGTTCTCATTGCTTCTCCCACCAAAACCTCCTCTTTGTCCACCTCTAGAGTCTCTACCTCTAGTTTCATTTTTAGTTTATCTTCCACCTTAATGGCCATTTGATAGAAGCTATGGAGGGTAGTAAGTGTGAAAAGACTCAACTCCTCTTGTATGCTCCATCTAAGATCATTTATATACCCAGCAACCTTGATGCTTTCAACTTCTTGCACCCTAGATCTAAGGCTTAGTTTTTGGAACTCCTTTGTATATGCAGCTACATCTAGGTCTCTTTGTCTTAGATTTTGTCTCTTCCTGTGCAATTTAATGGCATGGTTATGTTAGATAGTTCTCCTTCACTTTAGCCACCATAGTTTTCCAATTTCCTATGGGTTTCTTGCCTTTCATCTATCTTTCTTCTTGCAGAAACTTCGACCAAGTTAATTTTTGTCCTCTTAACCTTGATTTGGCTACCTTCACCTTTTGTTCCTCAGTAACTCCATCACATTCAAAGTGATTCTCCATTCCCTCAATCCATTCCATAACTAGCTTTGCATCTATTCTTCTAGTGAACAAAGGGACACCTTCAAGTGCCTTGCCACTCAATGCATTCAATGCTTTGAGGAAGGGTTCCTCTGCTATTGGAAGGTCAGGTTCTGGTTCTATGTCCTCCTCCACTTGGTATTTACCCTTGTCTTTGTAATCTGACAACTGCACTTTCATCTTGCTTGTTGATTCAACAACTTCTTCCAATTTTAGCTTCATCTCTTCCATACCCTCTTCAAGATGCTTATTCTTCTCTTGCTTCTCTGTCAACTCTCTAGCTAACTCTGCGTTGGTCACCATGGTGTTCTCTCCTATAGATTCATTTCTCTCTGACATTCACTAATTTCAATTCCCAAGCCTTTATTGGCTCTTATACCAATTAGATGGGGAGCCCTAAACCTCAAGAGCAATATTGCTCTTCCCAAGACCTATTCTTTGGTCCTCTTAGGGTATTCCACTCTACCCTACTCAGGGATCTCTACTAAACCCCTAACTCCTTATAGGTCTCTCCACCAATTTCAAAATCTTCACCAACACTCCCATTCCACCACTGGGCTTCCTTGCACTCTACATTGACCCAAATGTATCCTAACTACTCCAGGGCTAGGGTAAGGAGATCTTGTTTTTATTTAGGTGTTTTGACTCCTCAATGGTCCTTTTCATTGGATAATTTCACATTTTTCCTTTTTCTTTCAAGAATTTCTAGTTTCTAGGCCTTGTAGCTTTTTTGCCCCTTTTAGGCCTCCTAGAACCTGTTTTCTTCACTTTTCTCTCAAACTGTCTTAACAACCCCCAAATGTTTTTTCAGATCCTTCCTATTGGATATCAAGGCTTCAATATTTTCTAGGTCTAAGGTTCTGCAAGTGTCCGTACATAGGACTATCCTCATACCCCCTAATTTTAAGGGTTTCTAGGGTTTTTAGCACATTTTCCTCCTTTGAGGGCTTCACCAACCTTCTCAACTCTCCTCCTTGCACACACATGTCTGGACTAAATTTTACCACACTATCATGCTCTTTATTGGCACAAAAAGATCCATTTATCAGCTTTCTTTACTGATGTCCTTTCCAAGCCACTAGCTAGAAGGCACTTGCACTCGCCTAGTGTTTGATGAATTCAACTCTTCCCCTGTAAAACAAGACTCCACACACACTATTTAAACTATAAAATCAGTCCCCTACATTATTCCAAGTGAAAATGGTAGCCTTTCCATGGGAATTCAAGTGGGGATCATGATTTCCAAAAACTGGCCTAAATCGGCTATAAGGCCAAAACTCCAAAAACTTGCAAAATAGAAAACAATTGAACTAAATGGATAATATAATGCTTCACATAGTAAGTAAATAACACAATTGCAAGACTCAAAGCATTATACCAGTCCTTTCAATCCATTCCTGATTGGATGAAGGTTCAAACACAAATTTTCACTCAAAAGTTGTTGAATTCCACTCACACAATATGCTCTCCAAATCTCAGTTCATGAAAATGAACTTCCAATATAGGTATTAGGGTTTGGATGACCTTATATACATTTCTCCTATGTTCTATTACCATTAGGTTGGGCTTAGAACATCATTAATTCCTTTTTTGAACTTTTAGGCCTAATTCCTAAGACGACATTGTCTAGTTTTTCCTAAACTCTACACTAAGACTTTCCCAAACCTCAAAGCTCTAAAAAACCATAAGCTTGCATAACACACACATCAAAAAAACACTTGGGACTTTATAATTAGCCCTTATTACCTTGGTGGTTGGCCAGAACTACCTACAAGCCAAAATTTCCAAGATCTTCCAAAAGACTCTTAAGGTGCTACTCCACCACTCTCTCCCTCTCTCCCTCCCACTCTTCCTCTCCCTCTCTCCATCTATCCCTCCCACTCTCCCTCTCTCCTTACCAATCTACCTCTTATTCTCTCACTCTCGCACTCTCCCTCTCACTCTCTCACTCTCTCTCTCTCCCTCTCTCCCTCAACCCTAAACCATCTCTCTCTCTCCCTCTCTCTCTCCCTCCCACTATCCCTCCCTGTCTCTCTCCCTCTCCCTCTCTCCCTCAACCCTAAACCCTCTCTCTCGCCCTCTCTCCCCCAACCCTAAACCCTCTCTCTCCCTCTCACTCTCCACCTCTCCCTCTCCTCTCTCCCACTCTCCTCTCCCACTCTCCCTCTCCCACTCTCTCCCACTCCTCACTCTCTCACTCTCTCTCACTCTCCTCTCCTCTCCCTCTCCCTCAACCCATAAACCCTCTCCTCTCTCTATCTCTCCCTCCCTCTCCTCTCTCTCTCTCTCCCTCCCACTCTCCCTCTCCTTCTCTCTCCTCTTCTTCTCACCTCTCCACCTCTCCCCTTAAACCTCTCTCTCTCCCTCCCTCTCTCCCTCCCTCTCGCTCACTCTCCCACTCCCTCCCTCTCTCTCTCTCTCTCCCACTCTCCCTCTCTCCCTCTCCCTCTGCCTCTCTCAATCCCCACTCTCTCCCTCTCTCCCTGTCCCTCTTTCTCTCCCTCTCTCAATATCCCACTCTCCCACTCTCTAGAATTTACCCTTAGGTCTATGTGGGCACAAATAAGATATCTAATTTGTAAAACTCCAATGTGTAGAGCTAAAATCTTACTATTGCAAAAAAAATTTAAAATATTTTCCAAATCTGATATCCAATTATAATCAGATATCGTATTTGTGGGCCATAGAAAAACCCCATGTGGGTCATTTTTGTGCATTCCAACAGACCTTACATTCTGTTTGCAGCACTTTACAAGCAACAAAAGCATAGTTTTAGATAGGAAGAGATAAATATCAACTTTTTGAGCATCTTGTACTCAAATTTGTCATAAGGAATATTTTTTAGCATCTTTATGAGGTATAATGGGGAGCAACAGTTGTCAGAAGAAAAAACATAAGAGAAAGCTTAAAAAATAATAAATTGAATAATATAGACAAAGAGATAGAGAAGGTCATAGGAAGAAAAGACAAGTTATGTTAAATATTGGTGAGCCTGAGCCCTATGGTCTTTCAAGTGAAGAGGAAATTGAATATGTTCAAGGTGAAAATGTTCAAATTGATATTGAAAATGTTCAAGGTGAAAATGTTGGAATTGAAGATGTTGAACATGGTATTTAAATTGGGAATGAAAATATTGAAATTGATAATGAAAATGTTCAAGGTGAAAATGTTGGAATTGAAGATTTTGAACATGATATTGAAATTGGGAATGAAATTCTTCAAATTGATATTGACAATGTTCAAGGTGGAAATGTTGGAAATGAAGATGGTGAACATAATATTGAAATAAGTGTAAATTATGTTTCACCAAATTACATGAGAAATGAAGAACCTTGTGTGGAAGAAAGAAATATTCCAAATTCAAGACTTGCAAGGACCCCTAAATGGTTAGTTGAAACTGATGATAACATTATAAACAATTTTGAAGGAAAGAGGTCAACACGAACTATTTGGTTGTGGGCTAGAAGAATTTTCAACTAGTATTTTAACAAAAGAAATTAACCGAGCAATGCGAACTTTTTGTACAATTGCAAAAGATGAGACCTTTGCTAGCCAAATTGAAGATTCGTGTGAACAAGAAGACCGAAATTTTTTTTGTTATTGTCAAAAATATTTTTAATGCTCTCAAGTCTATTGGAAAAAATAACAAGGAAAAATATAAGAGAGCTGCTTGGAGATTCATTACAACCACCCTAATAAGCAATCAATTGAAAAAGGATCTCTTTATGAGACAAACTTGTATTAATTCTGACATAAATCGTAAAACTTTGGATAGAGCACGTGCAAGAAGAGAAAGAATAGATGATCCTCTTCAAAATGATAAGTGGGATTTTTCCAGGAGGCTTCCACGTGTTGATAAGAAGCTAACCGATAATGTAAAGCAAGTGTTTCAACAATTTTGGAATGATAACTCTAGAGTATAACCCAATGCAAAGTATTTTTTAAAGTTAAGAATTAGAAATCGAGATCGTACACCGCATCCTAAACATTTCTTGGAATCAAGCCAAATAATGTTGTTCAACAAATTTATTGAAACAAGTCCAAATTTGGAAATCTCGCAAAGCACTTTTGAAGGTTTGAAGCCATTTTATTATGTGCCTCTTAATATTCGTAATACTTGTTGTTGCAAATACCATGTGGAATTTTCAATGAGCCATGAACTATTATTCTATATCCGTTCTACTTTGTATACTAATAAAATTTTGTAGGAGTGTGGTGCAATGAATCTTCCGAAATCATCAAGGGACTTGCTAGATCTATTTTTATGTTCTAGAGATGATGGTTCATTTTTCTATAGAAATGATTGTTTAAATGCAAAGTGCTCACAATGTGGTGGCTCGTCACAGTTTGTTCAATTTTTTCATGAGGGTTCCAAACATGAATTTTGAAAGAATCTTGTTGAGAAAAAGAGATATGAGATAGTCAAATATACTTTGCAGAGTGGAGGTGAAGGTTATAGTTGCGAGTTGGTTACAAATGAATGCAGTGTTGCTGATTTTATTTCATATTTTAAAGACAATCTTTTCTACAAGTATGCAAGGTATAGTCATAGGTCTCAGTGGTTGGATCAACAATTCAAGATATGTAAGGACTCTTTTCCACTTGGAACTATTATATCAATGGTTGATTTTGCAAAAAATACACATTGCAAACACAAAACAAGGTACAATCTCAGTATTACAATTCTATTTAGATTGCTATTTTTGTCCACATAATGTTTAGACATGCACCTGATAGTACATAGGAGGATCAAAATATAATCAAAGAGTATCATTTTTATATGAGTGGTGATAGATCTCACTCATCCGATTATGTCCAACATTGTTTCGAGAGTTTTTTTGAGTTCTTTTAGGAGCATGATATAGCACTGGGTCGACATCTCATTTGGTCAGATAACTGCATAGGTTAATTCAAGAATGCTCGTATATTTTATTGGTTGAGTAGAATGCATGTAGAGAGGGGTGTAACAAATATTTGGAGTTTTTTTGAATCCGGGCATGGAAAATGGGAGCATGATGGAGCAAGTGCATGTGTAAAGAGAGCTCTAGTTAAGGAGAAAAATTTAGTGATGCATGTTCTATTATTGATTGGTGTAGTTCAACATTGTCACAGGGAGGGACACTTGATTCAATAGTGCACAAATTATTTTGGTTGGTTGAGGAGGGTACAGTGAGAGGAAGATTGGATTTTCATATAATCAAAGATTCCAAAGATGCATTTGTTTTGAAGCTCAAATTCGAACACATGGACCATTTGGACACGATAATTGGATTTATTTTTTTCAGAGTTGTATTCATTGCGAGTCAAGTGAGTGGATGGAATGATGAGAGATCAGAATATTATTTGGATCAATGTGTGCATGTAAAGCACAAGCTAACACAATGGATGGAAGATGATGATGGGTTCATGTATCATATAGGTTCAGTTGTGGTTGCAAGAACTTGGTTGTGAACATATATGATTAGAAAGAATGACATACTTACATTTGAATATTGTAAGAAAAAAAAATGATTCTCCTTGATAAAATTAATGGAGGGATGCTACGTGTAGGAGAATAATTGCATAAAATATAAAATAAAGTAGAAAGGGTGTTAGCATTGGTTAAATTGAATGCATAATAATCTAGGTTAGATCCACAGAAAATATGTAGAAATAAGAAGGTTATCAAGGAGTTGACAAGCCAAGAGGAATTGTCCATGACATATTTAAATAATTTAGTGAGTGAAGGAAGACATAAAACCTAAGAGATAGATATTTTTTGACTAGAATATTTAGTGAAGGAAGATAGAGAAAGAGGAGCAGAAATATTAGAAAAGGAGGAACTATGATGAAAATGAATAGTGTAGGAAGCTACATGGATGATAAATAAAGGACTTAGAGGGAGTTGTGAAATTTGGTAAGTTTATACATCTAAACATGGCTACATCAAATCGAGTCTAGTAATTAATTAAATAACATTTATTTAATTGATCTTCTAATTTCATCTACATATAAATAAATTTAATTATTTATTTATATTGTTCATTTTCTAATTCTTCTATTTTAATTAAATAACTACGTTTATTTAATTATTATCATTTTTTATCTTCTTCTTAATTAATTAAATAAATTTTATAATTTGCTTAATTTAATTATCCTATTGTTCTTTAAGTTTGAATTTTTAAATTCAAATAAAGATATTCTTCTTAATTCATCATCATTTCTTATTCTTCACTTCACATATAATTAAATATTCTAAATATTTAACTAAACACCTTTTCCACCTTTCACATATAATTAAATATTTTAAATATTTAATTATGAAAACTTCTAAATCTACATGCCACTTATAATTAAATAATTTAGTCATTTAATTATGGAATTATCTTCAACTACCAACTAACTCCTCATAACTAAAAAATGACAAATGGCTACTTTCCTTGATTTGTGAATGGAGAAGGTTAGGTAGGACGAAATTTTTTCCCTTTCTCTCTAGCTTCCATCTTTCTCTCCAACTTCTTGATCTTCCACCGTTCATCTTACCAGGCTCATTTTCAACAATTGATCTTTGCCAACTAGGATTTTTCTTCCAAAATTATATCAATAGAACCTCTTTGTGCTTTGAAAATAATCTAATCTAGTTGGATAGTGTGATAACTATAGTTGCATTATTTAGTATTTAGCAATCTTAATTCCCAGATTTCTTTAGCATAGCACAACATCTTAGCTTTATCATTTTAGCACAAGCAATCATGGTAGAATAATCTTGCATAATCTATTTTACTTTCATATCTCAGCATAGCTTTATCTCATATCATTTAGAATAGGAATGTATGTTATATGTTATCTCATTCTCTAGGTTGCCATTTTGTCGAGCCTTTTCCTACACAATCTAAGAACAAGCAGCTTAAAACAAATCCTTGAAGATAGAGGTCAATGGGATGTCATTGAATAATCTGCTGAGTTTAGAGTTTGTTTATCTTTAAATTAGATTATTTTGATACAATGTCGCATTGGTGTGTTTGTTTAGCTTATTAGTTTATCCCACATATTCACACAGACATTTTTGGCACTCACCGTGGGGATCAAGCCCCGTTTTTAATATTTTATTGTAGGTAATTTGGTAGGTTATAAAGTCAACTCAAAATTTAGTGCATACGAGACCTATTTTAGTGTGTACATGGGACATTTTAGCATATACAAGGCCTATTTCAACGCATAACAACTCTATTTTAGAGCATTCCTATGGTTTTTTAGTGCATAGCTACTCTATTCTAGTGCACCCTTGTGTTTATTTTAACATATATATGCTCTGTTTTAGTGTATTTATGTGTTCTTTTAGCTCATCCAAGAGACTATAATTTTAATCTTGATTCCGACATGTCCACAGACATAGATTAATACATTCTGCATAAGGTTAAAATGACGCAATCCTAGGGTAGTCATTTGGAATAAAATAAACCAATCTTAGGATAGTCATCAAAAAATTGATATATCTTGGATAAAATGAATCCCACACATTTTGTGAAGCAACATATTCACTTACCTTAGAAAATTTTGCATTTGGGATTAAAATTGAACAAGGTTGTTTGTTGTGGTTGTTAGGTGATAGGCCTATGCTCTCCCCTTAACTGAGTGATACAAATACCAAACTCATCTTTTCATTTCATGAACTTTATGCTTTATAAAACATTTAGCAGACCTCCTCTTGTGGAAAAAATACTCACCAAAGAGGTATGAACCAAGTGGGAATGCTTAAAGCCCAGGATTCCAACCCACTATAATCAAAAGCAAATTGTTGATGAAAATCCAATTGACAATAGTGTGCAAGATAACCATCCACAAATAATTTATTCTAAAGGTTGGGAGGTCTCTTAAGGGAGTATATAATTTTTGACACTGAACATAAACCCTTACTACAAACCTTAGTATAGCTGCTAACTGAGACAGTAGCCAATATTATAATACTCATAGTGCAAGGGGAGGGAAGAATTTTCCCCCAAGATACTCACCATATAATTTCCAAGGATCATTTTTTCAAGGGATTGATAAATCTAACTTTGAGTACACACCTAGAAAAGACAAAAACGCGGGCGCCCTCTAGGGGGTAACATGACTATGTGAGTTGATGCAATTCTAAGATGTGGGCTATGATGATTATGATGACCTTTTTGACCATTAAGAGTGAGTCTACTTGAAGTGTTTGTTTTGTTCAAATACCCATGGAAATTTCAGAGAACATACACTTATTGTTTAGATTCTAGGACTTTGAAAAAAATTGTCTTCCTACTATATGTTATGTTTTTCAAACAATAATTTAGATAAGATCATCCAATTTAGTAAACTGTCAAAAAAATATCTATTTCAACACATTGAATTGATCTTTCAGTGCATTGACTTGATATTATAGTACATCCATTCTCTATTCTAGTGCACCCATGCTCTATTCTAGTGCATCCATGCTCTATTCTAGTGCATTTATGCAAACTTTTAGCACATCCATGCAAGAGTCTAGCGCATTCATCCAATCCTTTAGTGCATACATTGAATAGTTTAGCGCATCCCTGGCACAAAGTAGCACATCTATTTTCTTAGTCAAAAATAGTTTTCTAAGGCAATCTGCCACAAATTCTGGTCTTTTCTATGCTCAGGGTCTAGAAATCTACAATATTTGTCAAGAAATATCTTGGGAAAAGAATCAAGAAATGAAAAAGGTCCGTTAGCTACAATAAACTTTTGAAAAAGAGGTTGTTTTTATAGAAAAGTTAGAAATTTCTTCTTGAGCATCGAGCTTTCATCTATAGTTATCATAACTTTGCTAGGGTATTTACAAATGATTTTGCTTTGGAGCCTTTATCTTAACAAGCTTTCTTTCAATGAAGAGCTCTTTCACAGAGGCATAATCATAGTTAGCCCATTCATTCTTCTTTCATTCCACAACTAAAAATTCAATATTCCAATCATCCAAATCAAGTGTTTCAATAGAGAACTTGGAAGCATTATGCTTTTGCAAAATCATCATTTTCTCAAACTAAGATCAAGACATCGCAAAGTGCATCATCACATCCATTTGTGATTTTTAGTTTAATTCCCATAACAGGATCATCATCCTTCATCCAGGGAATCACAATCTAAAAATTAGAAATTCCTTAGTCATATCAATGGAATCCATCATTCTATTCTAGCTAAGGCATCCAAAAAATTACATTCTCCCATTTGTGATCAAACTTAGTAAAAAAATTTGTATAAGCATATGCCTATTATCACAAGGTCCTGAAAACACCAAGAAGAAGATGAAAGGGAAAGTCCACTTTGCAAAATGGGTGATAGGGAAGAAAATCATTTTCATAGGATTCATGGAAATAGTTCAAGAGATGAAATAACGGATGAAATGCTTCAAGAAGCTGAAAAAGTTCCATATTTTCATTTAGCCATGAAAAATGTTTTAGAGCGAAGTAAAGAAAGATACTTTTTGTTATTAGAAAATCAAGGTGTCAAATTGCCCTCAGACTATGATACAAATAAAATCAAGGAAGATCCTGAAAGAATTGAAACCCCCTTAAACAATCTTAATGCTCTTACCCAAAAAATAAAATCACTACAAGGGAAAATTAAGAAAATACAAGGGGGAACAACCAAGAAATATGGTTTGGAGGATATTTGTCCATATCCCTTTGATAGAATTCTCAACATAATTCCTTTTCTAAAGCATTGTGAAATCTTGAAATTTGACAGATACAATGGGAAAATAGATCCTATTGATCACATGAGGGAGTTTCAAAATATGAGCCTTGAATTTTCTCATGAAGATACATACCTGATGTGATTGTTCCCATGAAGTTTAGATGGGAAATCCATGGAATGGATTTCTAAAATCACTCCACCCATCAAGATGTTTGAGGATTTAATAAAAAATTCATATCCCAATACTCCTAGAACATTCAACATCAAATAACCATGCTTGATTTATGCAAAAGCAAATAAAAATATTGGAGAACCCTTCATCACATTCCTGCAATGATGGAGAAGATTATTTGCACGATATTCTCATCTAGTTCCTGAAAATGAAAAGATGGAAATCTTTATTGATAGTCTTAATCAATAAATGAGTTATAGGCTCAACCTTCATTGTTCTCCATCATTTGAGAGGTTGATTGAAAATGCAATCACTATTGAAGGATCCTTTGTCAAGAGAGAAGTGATAAAGCTTGACAAGGTCCAAATTCATATAATCATAACAAAAATAATGACAAATCAAGATTTTGGACTAGAAACAAGAATGTTGTCAATGATGGTGTGGTAGATGCCAACAATGTGAAAGAAAAGACATACATCCTCAATCTATCAGGTACTCAGCGCAATAACACCAATCTTGGAAATTCAACTAACCAAGGCAATAGAAATTCCAATAAGGGAAACAATGCCAATCAAGGAAATATGGCCAATAATCATGGTAATTTCAATAATAATCTTGGAAATAATTAAAATTCAAATCCGCCCAAAATCACAATTCTTCTCAAATCGATGGAGTTTTACTCCTTTGGGCCAATCTCTTGAATCAGTTCTCAAAGAACTTACAGATAAAAATTCCATCATGTTGCCGCCTCAGAGAGATTATGAGCCATGATTCAAACCACCATCATGGAATGAATCATATTATTGTGGTTACCATAGATGCAAAGTTCATAGGACAAATAATTTCCAAGGTTTGAAAAATTTGGTCTAGGATTTGATCGAAAATCACACCATAACAATCGAGGGGCATCATGCCAATGAAGATCATTAGGAATTTAAGGACCCTCTTCCCAATTATCAAAAAGGGGAACCTTCAAGTGACAAAGGAAAAAATGTAAATAATGTATAGACACCACAATCAATCATATCTATATGGATGAACAACAAGTGAACATTATCAAGGTCAAAGGAAAGCAGGAGTATACACAAGTTAATGCAACAATGAGAGGGTAGGCTAAAATTTTCTTAAAAGTAATCTCATCCAAGTCAATTGTCCCTGCTCCAAGGTGGTATAATTTAGTTGATCAATTATAGAAAACATCAGCTGAAATTTCTATCTTAGAGCTTCTCAAGATATCCCCAGCACATAAAGACATTTTGGAGAAGGCTCTCATTGACACAATTATATGTATTGATTTGGATATTGACAAGTTTCAAGCCATGGTAGGACACTTTTCTTTACCCATGTGCCTATCATTTTCTGAGAAAGATGATGCCTCCATGAATCATCCCCACAACTCATCACTCTATCTAGAGGTCATGGTTCATAAAACTTCAATCAAGCATGTCTTAATATATGGAGGAGGCGGTCTAAATATTTTTACTTTAAAATTGATTGTTGCCTTAGGTTATTCTAAAGATTCTATTGATCCAAGAAGAAAGATAGTAGTCAAAGCAAGTGATGATGAGGAATGAGCTTCTAAAGGTCTCATCATGTTACCTATCAGAGTGGGACCTTTTGTAAAGAACACTTCCTACCAGGTATTGGATCAAGACCTTTCTTATAACATACTTTTGGGTCATCCCTCGATCCATGAGATGCAAATGGTGCCATCAATGTACCATCAATGTCTAAAATCTCCTTATGAAGGAGAGGAAATTACAATACCAACATATCATAATAGCAGTTAGATTTGTTCTAATCTTAGAGCAACCCAGGACACTTTTTTCCCACATAATAGAGAGGCTCTTGTTGTTTCTACTTCCAAACATAATGACCAATCAAAGGAATTAATAAAGAGCTTTGAAAAAAAATTTAGTTAAAGGACAAAGGGGTGGGAGAATATTCATTATGTCTCTTTAACCTACCTATCTCTCCAAGGTCACATGGTTAGCCTATAATATCCAAACAACAAGTTGCAATAGCTTCCACATTAGGAGCACGATCTTCAGTTACCATCACCATGTTTGATTGAAAATGAAGCTGAAGATAGAGCTATTATCAATTGGCTATATAAAGATGAAGCTGAATTTTTTTAACATATTAAATTGCCCACAAAATAATATGGTAAAGGATATGCAATAATGCAAAGGATGAGCTATGAAGGGACTAGTCCCATAGGAAAAAGAAAGGAGAGAATGGTGGAGCCCATTCAACCAAAAGTAATGCATCCAAAAGATAAACAAGACTTGGGTATGGAGAAGACATAAAATAAGTCACTTTAACGAAAACTCAAGAAGAAGCAACTTTAAGGAAATCATGTGAAGAAATAGCTGAAACAATTATCATATTATAGGATAACTCTTATATCGATTCAAATGAGTATGAATGGGATACAATTCATGATGATCAATTGTGGAGAGGTGAATAGGTGGATGTCATACAAAAATATACACCCATTCTTACACATGGAGAAAGTTAAAGGCCTCCACTTGGCTATGTACTACAAGATGACCATGACTTGAGGGAGGATGATTTGGTTCGAAATGAGATGGATAATCGATAGCAAGATACCATCATATACCTTCCTTATGCCGAGAATGATAACCATGTCATGACCTTAATAGCCCTTGACCTCACCTAGCCAGATGATAGCTTTCCTTTAGTGCATCCCGAGCTTATTGATTGGGATCAAAATGAACTGATTGATATCCCAATATTCCCAAATGACGAGACCATTGTAAATTTTCTTTGTTCTTGTAATTTGGAAACATGTTCCACTAGTGAATCTCATGATCAAAATTTCAATCAGGAGAGTTCCATGTTTGTTAGCTGCAAAATTAATAATATAAAAGATAGATCTAATGGTGAAAACTGAGAAAAAGAAGTGTTAGATCATGAAAAAGGGAAAAATAAAGAGCATATATCACAGTGAAAACCTTTCAAAGGTACTGAAAGATGAGAAACTTGACACTCTCTTGAAACAATATCAAGAGAGGTCTTCGATTTTTATCAAGCCAAAATAAGAAATCAATATAGGCATTGCAAAACAACCTAAGATCCTGCAGCTTGCTGCTTCATTTACAGAGGAAGAAATCCTAAAATTCACATAATTCCTGAAGGATAATCACCTCAACTTTTCTTGTTCATATGTGGATATGCCTGGACTAGATCTTAATCTTATCATGCATCATTTTTTTATAATTCCAGGGGAAAAACAAGTGAAAAAAAAGCTTAGAAAGATGCATCTTCATGTTGCATTGTTGGTCAAGAATTAATTGAAGAAGCTATTGGATGTAGGATTCATTTGGTCTATCGACTGTGCATAATGGATCTTTAACATTCTACCAATGCCAAAAATAGATGGTTGAATAAGACTTTGCATAGATTTTTGGGATCTGAATAAGGAATGTCCAAAAGATGATTTTCCTCTACCTAATATTGACATAATTGTGGACTTGACAACTAGGCATGCCATGTATTCACTGATGGATGGATTTTTCAGGTATAATCAGATCAAGATTACACATGTCCATGGGGTACTTCTTTTTGGAATGTAATGTCATTCGGACTAAAAAATGCAGGTGCAACCTATCAATGAGCAATGACTATAATGTTTCATGACATGATGCACACTTTCATAGAAGTTAATGTGGATGATATCTTAGAAAAATATGACACAAGAGAAGGACATATGGATACATTATCTAAAATATTTGTCAAAATGGAAAAATTCAAGGTTAGACTCAATCCAAAGAAGTGTGTCTTTGGGGTTAAATGTATATATCTTTTTAAGATATATTGTTTCAGAAAAGGGAATGGAGGTAGATCCAACAAAGTTCAAAGCCATCATGGGGATTCCACCACCAAGAAATATAAGCCAACTTTTGTCATTGCAAGGGCGACTATAATCCATCAGGAGGTTCATCACACAACTACCTAACAAGAGTTTTCCTTTCATGCATCTCTTGCACAAAAATGTTCCTTTCAAATGGGAGGAAAAGTGTGTAGCATCGTTCAATCAAATCAAGCAATATCTGATGATTCCACCAGTCTTGGTTCCACCAGTACCAAAAGAGCCACTCATAATTTACATCTCAGCCACAAAAGTGTCTTTAGGGGAATTTTTGGCATAAGAGGACACAATAGGAAAAGAGAAAGTTGTATATTATATTAGTAGGACATTGACAATTCATGAGCTCAATTACACTTTTATTGAAATTTTTTGTTTAGCAATATTTTTTTCTTCCAAAACGTTTTGGCACTATATTTTAGCTCATACTCTTAAACTTGTGGCTAAAATTGATCCATTAAAATACCTCTTGAGCAAAGCAACTCAAATAGGAAGGCTTGCCAAATGGGTAAAGATCTTAAGTGAGTTTAACATTCACTATGTAGATCGAAAGGCCATCAAAGGACAAGTTATAGCGGATCACTTGGCCAAGGCACCCTTACATCCTATGCACATTGAATTTCCTGATGCAAATATTTTCACAACAACAACAAAGAAATCATGGACACTATATTTTGATGGGTCCTATACACAACATGGCTTGGAGGAAGGAATTCATTTTGTCACACCTTAGGGAAATAGTATTCCAAAGTCTTATCGGTTAATGCTTCTCTGCACCAATAACATAGCCGAATATTAAGCACTGCTTATTGGAATGAGAATAGCATTGGACTAGAGGATCACAAAGCTACAACTTTATGGTGATTCATAGCTTGTCATTAACCAAATCAATTATGATTATCATACTAAGGACGAAAATATAATGCCTTATAAAAACATGGTTGATGATTTCAAGAAGTATTTTGTTGAGATCAAGTTCACACAATTTATGTGGATTGACAACAAAGTTGCAAATGCCATGGCTACAATTGCTTTGCTACTATAACTATCAAAAATTCAAGCTCGATATGAGTTCCTTGTGGAACAATTGTTCTCCCTTGCCTATGATATTATCGAGACCCAAATCATTTTTCATTTGGTTGGTTCTGATTCCCCTTTAAATATTGCAAAATCTATACATATTTGAGAGATACTATCTTACCCCCGAATTTGTCCCAGAATCAGAAGAGAAATTTCATTCATCAATCTTCTCACTATAGCTTAATTGCTAACACCCTTTACCCACGTGGTCTTGATGGTACCCTCCTTTGATTTCTTGAATGTGACGAATCCGAAAAATCCTTACAAGAGGTTCATGGTGGTATTTGTGTAACTCATTCAAGTGGATTAACCTTAGCTAAGAAACTTGTAAGAATGGGTTATTATTGGCCAACTATGGAAAAGGAATCCTTCACCTTTGTAAAGAAATGTCCAAAGTGTCAGATACATGGGAACCTTATTCATGCTCCTACTCAAGAGCTCCGGCCTTTCACTACAACATGGATTTTTTCTCAGTGGGGACTAGACCTGGCTGGAAAAATATACCCCTCTTCATCAAATGGGAACAAGTTTATAATCATGGCAACTGAATATTTTACCAAGTGGATTGAATTTTTTCCATTGACCATAGTAACTAGAAAAAAAATTTCATCCTTCATCTTGAATTGCATCATATGTTAGTATGGCATTCCCAACTCCATTATCACTAATAATGGGAGACCTTTTAAGAATCAGGATGTTGACAAACTTTGTGAAAGATTCCATATCCAATACAATTTCACTACACCTTATTATCCACAGGGAAATGACAAAGCAGAGGCTTCAAATAAAATAATCCTGAAGAAGACGATAAATGATGTTGGCCATGATTGGCATCTATAGTTGAAACCAACTTTGTGGGCCTATAGAACCAGCATCCCCACACCAAAAAGGGCCACCCTAAATGCCTTGGTCTATGGAGTAGAATCAATCTTGCCACTAGAAGTTGAGATACCCTCACCTCGAGTCTCACTGAAGGGACTCATAATTGATGAAGACTACAAAGTTTCCAGGCTGCAAGAATTGGAATTTCTTGATGAGAGATGACAAAGTGATGTCAATCACTTAAAGGGCTAACAAAAATTCATGTCTTACAACTACAATCACAGAGTCAGTCCATGAACATTTCAAGTGGGTGACATGGTCCTGAAGGAAAATCCTCACAACCAACAAGATTGAGAAAAGAAAGGAAAGTTCAAACCAAATTGGTTGGGTTCATTTGTCATCATTGTAGCATATAGTTCTAGAGGATATTAGTTCTCTACGCCAGAAGGGGACCTATTTGAAGACCTAAACAATAGCACTCATTTGAATAAGTCCTATGTCTATAATACAAAAAAACATAAAATGTCTTGGATAAATGGTAGCCTTGATAAAAACTTGACAAACAAGCATCTTGGTAATAACAAAAATATACAAAAATACAAAAATACAAAAAAATAAAAAAATAAAAAAAATAAAAAGAAGCGGAAAAGAGAAAAAATACAAAAAAAAGAGAAAAAGAGAAAAAATACAAATAAAGAGAAAAAGAGAAAAAATACAAAAAAAATCAAAAAATCAAAAAAACCATTGCCTTGATGAAAACCTGGCAAACATGCATCTTGGTAGCAACAAAAAAATCACAAAATCTAAAAAAGTGCAATAAAAACAAATGGTGAAAACCTCACAAACAGGTGCTATTTGTGATCTAGTTGTCTCTTCCATCTATTAAGTTGTGTGTTGCATTGTTTGTACATAACCATTTTATCAGCATCAAATCCATCCCCTACCATAATATCCACATCATGCGCACAACATTTCCTATATATGACAAGGATTTCATCATGGATTGATGATCATTGTTTATATTCCTAGTAGTAGGTTGTGTCTAATTAGAAGTAAAAGTGCAAACTTGCTGGGGGTAATCAAATTTTAAGCTTTTAAAGCAAACAAATAGCAACATGCGTCAACTATCTGAATATCAGATCAACATCAAATATGAGCTCATCCATGGTCAAAACAACTATGAGACATGTCAAATAATGATACTAAAAAAAATTGGATGATCTTAATCTAAATAAAATGATTCGAACAATTAAAGCATAAGTTGAATTGTTGTTTTGAAATTTTATGAAATGATATCTCTGGAGTGGCTCAATGATGTACTGAACTAGAGTCACAAGGAAGGAGTGCTATTTTTCTTTGTTTGTTGTCTATAAGTTAATCATTATTACTATGCAAATTTGCGAGACATGGTTTACAAAAGTATCATTGATGACATTTCAAGATTTACAAAAGAAAATGATTAACTTTTGTCTAGTTACACAAGCAATACTCAGGTCATCTTCATTCAATTATACCCTGATGCTTGTATTAACTTGATATATCAAACATCATAAAAGTTGTACTCAAGACATTATCAAGGCAGATCTACCCTATGATGCTTTTACTAACTTCCAAAATTTCAAAAAGCTCAATGGTGATAAACAAGAATAAAGTTGGTTCACAGAATGGGAGTACTGTATAGTTCATTTTGCATAGTTAAGTTTGCATGATTAATATAGATTGCATTCATTTTAAATTTTGCATAATGGATTTTGGAGTTTGGAAAACATATATATATCTCTTTTGAACAAAGATTGAGTAAATTTGGACATTGGCGGAAATCATTTTCATATCATTATCATTTCATTTTCATTTCTCATCCTCATTTATCATATCATCATTTCATATTATTTTCACATATCTTTTTCATATAATTTCATATCAATATAAATTTCATGACATATTCATCATTTTCCTACTAATTTTATCATTCATTTCATATCAATATCATTTTGATCATCATATTCATTAAATTTTCATATCATTTTCGGTATCATTTTCATGTCATTTTTATCATTCATTTCATTTTCATTTTTTATTTATAATCATTAACTTTCATTTATCATACCATTATTATGTATCTTTTTCAAATCATTTTCAGTATACAACATATCATTTTCATTATCATTTGCATATCATTTTTATCATCCCATCATTTCATTGTCATTGATATGAATATCATTTTCACATTCATATTGTTATCATTATCATTTCACATCATTTTCATGTTCATTTTCATTGACATTTTTCATATCATTTTTATCATACCATCTTTATCATTTTACATATCATTCTCATTCATTTCATTTTCACGTCATTTTTATCATTCATTCATTATCATTATCATTCATTGCATTTTCAATTATCACTCATTACTTATAAATTCAACTCATTCATTTGTTTCCATTAATTTTGCATCTAACACATCAACATCATTGATTTAACATCCATAACCATACATTGGAAAAGAATAAAATGCATTGACAACATCTATTTCATCACAACATTTTTGCATCCATAAAAAAAATAAAAAAAATCATACATCATAAAACATTATACATTCATTCACATATCATTTGCATCATCCATCATAATATATTTTTCATAGTCATCAATGATAAAGCATGTAAAGTTCATATAAAATTTATCAAATCATTATCATTATTTATCATATGTATAAGCATCATATCACATGCATAGATATCATCATGTAAAGATCATTATCCATAAACATGCATCATCATGACATAATCATAAGAAAACATACCATAAAGAAATAAAAATGAATACATGAACATCCATCATATAAATGCATATAGAAATCACCATTGTATATCATATAATCTCATCAAATAAATGTCCAAATGTAAAATGATACCAAATGTCCAGAAAGATACATAAAATGTGACAAAAATGGATGTATACAAGTCATCAATGAGGAGCATCAAAGTGGGGACTATGGTTGCAGCTGCCTCCAAAAGTAGTGGGTCTAGTTGGATCTCTACCACCTATTAAACCTGTCTCTCATTGGCCCAACTGTAATATACTCCTGGTGCAACTCCTAGAATGATTGGAGGAGTGAGTGCGAGATCTGCTGCCTAACTTTGTAAAGGCTATTCACTACTTGGGAGGAATTGCCTCATAATATATCATCCTGTAATACTTGACCTCTCAAGTAGTCTCCAATCCCTCTTCAACAACCTCTCCTATAGAGGTTCCCTCCACATATCTCAATAACCTCTCTTCTATACCCTCTACCTGCTGGCAGTGCTGCCTCAAACTGTCTCGCTCAGCAATCAACTGAGCTACCTATGGGTTCGGGGGTGGTGGTTATGCCATCTATGTCTGTAATTGAGTGATCATCATCTAAGCCTATGCCAGTTGGCTTTGGAGAGATTGTACTTGTGTCTCTAAAGTATCAATTTGACCCTATTGCTCTCGGGATGGAGCCCAAATCATGATGTGAGACTGGCCTGCTACTGGTTGCTCCACTATCCTCACTGTCCTTGGCCTAGTCTTGATTTGGAAGTAAAAAATGGGTAGTCTCCTCCCACCATTCCCATAATCCCCATCATCATCATCATCCTCATCACTATCCTTAGTGATCCCACAATAGTGGTTTACAATTGTTGGCCAAACTAGACACTGAAATTATTATTTCTAACTAAATCTTCACATTCGGGCACCTATAGCGGCTAAACCGTGAGGAATTTGAAGATGATGCAAACTAGAGTCTCATCACATTTTTTCTGTAGATTATAAAAATATTTTTTTCAATTTTTTTGGAATAATATTGCACTTCTTTTTCCATCTCCTACAAAAACTGGTTTTTTTCAGAAAACAACATTTTTTAAAAGTGACGCTCATCATATACAACATAATTTTTCTTGTATGAAGGATAAATTTTTTTATTTTTTTTGGATTTAGATTTGTAACTACGATATCTAGCACTTTTATTAAGTCTCGTAGTTTTTTATTGAATATTTTTTACTTAATAGATTTTCAAAGTCAAACCAATTACAATTCAAACATAGGTGGATCGTATACAACATAACTTTTTTGTATATATCAAAATTCAAATTTATTTTTTTAAAGGATCAAGGACATCAATAAACATCACAAAAATATTTTTAAATAATTTATTTTGATAATTAAATAGTTTTCAACATGTGTAAAACAAAGAGCTTGATTTTCGGTGAAAAACCTATGTTTAAGTCAACTAAAAAATGCATGCATAATAAAACCAAAACATATTAAAATTAAATTTTTGGGATAGCTCATTTCGAGGACTACCTAATCATTTCAAATAAATTTTAAATTAATTCATTTGATCCCCCAAAAGGTAAATCAAAAGTGATTTTTTATCAGCATTTTGATAGGTGTAAAGGAGACTCATTTATAGGTATGGTTTAAAACTAGCAAGGTTCTATCCAAGGGGGTTTGATCTAAGGTGGTTTGATCAAACCCTCTTCAAATGTAATCATTAAAATGGAACTTTTAAAGGCTTAAATCATTGTATTTTCTAGAAATATGTGATTTCAGCAAAAATCAATTCCTCTCATAAATTGTAAACTAGCTTTGTGGGATCACCCCCCATCATCCCCGTGAATGTCTATATCCTCACCTCCACCAATATCATATCCTCATCCAATAGGTTGATCTACTTGTGCCTCACACCTCTATTGTTTTTGTGCATTCTACAGTGTTGGTCCATCAAGTAAAGGGGTAGGCTCATCAGGACTCGTCAATGTCAAAAATGGGTGTGTATGGAAGTACACTGTATACTCTTCTATCATCTAAGTATCTATGATGTCTGGCCTGTAATTCCATAGCTCTGGCTATAAACTCCGATACTCTGTCCAGGATGCCTCATATGGTATGAATGGGCCCCAGTCTATAACATCCTCCCTTTGCCTTGCATAATGGGAAAAGCCATGTGGAATCACCTACACTCTACCAAATTGTCTCAAAACTCACATGACCAAAAAGCTCTCTATCATGAATGGGGTCCTCTCAATCAAATATCTGGATAGGTCATAGAAGGGAAACTCAATTCCATCCTCATCTTAGGCCTCACAATCTACATATGGCCTCCAGATGACAGCATCCATGTAATCCAACACTCTCCTCTAGTACTCTGACTTTCCCAGCTTAAGCTGGACAAGTGGACTTGCGTATGCATAAACATAAAGATGACCAATGGGATGATCTCTCCCTGCAAAGGGGTAGGTGATAGAAATATGCTCCCACGACCAAATTTGTAGGAGCGTAACTCTAGAAGATATGCTCTTCTCACCTATGTATACCACCTGATGCAAGTCATGGTATAGGTGGGAAAAAATGCATGAACTCCATGCATACCCTGTCTGATGTAGGATCATCTGATCTAGAAGTTGAACCCATCCTATCAACAATCTCTTTGACCTATGGTCAGGACACAAAAATCCACCAATAAATCCAACCAATACAGAGGGGACTGGGGTATAACTCTCAACCATGTCTCTCAAGGGGATATCATATCTACAGATGCTCGGATCCTGGAACGCTCTCGAGAGGGAATGAGTCCCACCAACCTCCTTGTGGTCATAGACCACAATCTCACCAACCACTGGGATCTATAAAATCCTCTACACATCCTTAGGAGTGACTGTAATCTCACCAGTGGGAAAATGGAAGGTATTATGCTCATTGTGCCACCACTTAGCTAAAGCTATCAGTAATGCCTTATTGATCCTATTATGCGGGATCCTAAGCAATTTACCCAACCCATGTCTGGAAATCACTGCAATCTCAAGATCTGATAATCTATGGATCATCTCCCATGTCTCGGGAAATTTCTCTTTGATCTGGAGGATCTTAAAATCCTCCTATACATCATATCAATATCAAATCAATCCGATCACAATATCAGAAAAGTACATCAATCTATCAAAAAATTATGCAATCATGCGAAATCAAATCATCATCAATATCAACTCATGATTTTAATATTTGTTTTTCATTTATGAAGACAAATTTATCAACAACACATCATCTATACTATTTTTTTTTCATCAAAAATGAAAGAAAATTTATCAAATTCAAACATCGGAAATATATTAGGTCAACATTACTTTTTTTTTTCATCAAGCATGAATTTTTATTTTATCATCATATCAGTTCATCTTTACTAATTGTTTTTCATCAAGCATGAAGATAAATTTATCTATAAATCATCATCAAATCAATCATTTTACTATTTGTTTTTCATTTCAACATGAGAACAAATTTATCAAAATATTGTCAAAATCAGATCAATTATCCTTGATTCAACTCAATTTTGTTAAATCAGTTGTCTAATATAGTAACAAACATCAGGAAGTCATAAATTGATCTTCAAGCAATTCAAATAAAAAAAAAATTCATGGATGCGCTAAAATAGACAATCAATGTGTCAAATTAGCAAATGTGCTAAAAGATCGCAAATTTCAGTATATGTGCTACTCTATCTAGCCAATGCGCTAATCTATCTATCAAATGCGCTAATTCATTCTATGCGCTAAATCCCCAAATGTATGTGCTAATCTTTCATCCTATGTGTGATATCTAATCTATGTGCTACTTTCTCATGCCTATGTGCTACATTAGCCTATGCACTACTCTATCAATCCTATGTGCTAATCTGTGGTGTAAATGCACTAAATACACTAAAATACTTATTCTATGCACTACTTGAGAGCTCGTATGAGTTAAAAATAAAATGGATGCACTAAACCAGTTGGGAAAAATTCAAAAAAATTCAAAAAGCATGTGAAATTCAAGCAAAAATTCACAAGGTTGGTTTAAAAATCTTACCGGAGGTCCATACGTAGCTGGTCTCTGATGCAATCGCACCCTCTTGAATGTGTGTCACTCATAGTGGAATTCCATCTAATTTGTAGTCTCTCAGAGCTCTCCTTTTCACCCAAATGCAATAGTAAAATGATAATGACTTTTACCTTTTTTCCACCTTTTAAGGGGGTAATTAAGGTGGGGTTATTTTAAAGCTGGGCACTATTTCAGGAGATAAATTAGTGAAACTAGATCAAATCAATCAAAATCTTCAAAACATCATCAAAATAGTCAAATCAATTATTTATCTCCCGAGGGGGCATATAACATCATCAATTAAATTTTCAAAGTCACGAGAAAATTTTTCTTTATCTAAATTTTTCTTTTAAGCAATGCATAAAACAAATCACTTTTAAGAGGGGCAAAACGTATACATCTAAAAATGGTCACATCAAATCGAGTGTAGTAATTAGTTAAATATGAGTTATTTAATCAATATTCTAATTTCATCTACATATAAATAAATTTAATCATTTATTTATATTGTTTATTTTCTAATTCTTCTATTTTAATTAAATAACTAAGTTTATTTAATTATTATCATTTTTTATGTTCTTCTTAATTAGTTAAATAAATTATAATATTTAATTTAATTATCCTATTACTTTAAGTTTGAATTTTTAAATTCAAATAAAGATATTCTTCTAGAAATTCATCATCATTTCTTATTCTTCACTTCACATATAATTAAATATTCTAAATATTTAATTAAACACCTTTTCCACTTTTCACATATTATTAAATATTTTAAATATTTAATTATGGAAACTTCTAAATCCACATGTCACATATAATTAAATAATTTAATTATTTGATTATTGAATTATGTTAAACTACCAACTAACTCCTCATAACTAAAAATGACAAATGGCTACTTTCCTTCATTTTTGAGTGAGGAAGGTTGTGTAGGAGGAAACATTTTCCCTCTTTCTCTCTAACTTCCATCTTTCTCTCCAACTTCTCGATCTTCCATCGTTCATCTTACGAGGCTTTTTTTCAGCCATTGATCTTTGCCAGCTAGGATTTTGCCTCCAAAATTCTATAAATATAGCCTATTTTTTATTTAAAAAGAATCTAATCTAGTTGCATAGCCTGAGAATTATAGTTGCATTATCTAGGATTTAGCAATCTTAATATCCTAGATTTATTGAGCATAACACATCTTAGCTTTATGATTTTAGCACAAGCAATCATGGTAGAATAATCTTGCATAATCTATTTTAATTTCATATTTTAGCATAGCTTTATCTCATATCATTTAGCATAAGAATGCATGTAATTATATGTTATCTCATTCTCTAGGTTGTCATTTTGTTGAGCCTTTGCTTACACAATATGAGAGAAAGCAACTTAAAATGAATCCTTGGATATAGAGGATAATGGGATGTCTTTGAATAATCTGTCAATTTTAGAGTTTGCTTATCTCTAAATTAGATTATTTTGATACAATTTCGCATTGGTGTGTTTGTTTAGCTTATTAGTGTATCCCACATATTCACACACATAGTAAGAATATGATTGGAATCCACACATCTCAAAAAAATGGTGGAAAATAGAAAAGGATTCCACATATAGCTAAATAATGATCCATCAAGTAAGGAGAGCCCATGAGCAGGCCAAAAAAACCAATACTATATGTGATACTTATTAGGTAATATGGAAAATAAGAAGGGAAAGAAAAAGTGTGATATTGATTAGGTAACATGCCAGAAAAAAGAAGTTGCATGTGAGAGTAGTAAGATAAGAAAATCTACATGAGAGAAATGCTGGTATGAATTATTGTAGATACAACAAGTAAACATAACAAAGAGTCTAGATGTTATTTTATCCAAGGAAACTAACTAGGACACTAAAACTGCTATGGTACAAGTAAATAAATAATTAGTTTAGGTCCTATAGGTGAGAAGGAAAAAAAGGAGAATAAAATATATGATGTTACACATGAAAGGTGCTAGAACTAATAGTAAGTAAGGATAATGAAGAAAATAAAGAGATGGACAGGTTATGGGAGTCTTGATGAGTCTTGTTTTTGGTCTAGTTATGGGTAGAATCTACAGTTTATTTGATGAAGTTACCATGGACTTTGATATTACATCCTGATTATATAGTTTCTCTCAAACCGTAAGACATTTGGGTTTAATTCCATTTATGTTAGTTTTAATGATATTTACCTATTATGTGGAATATTTATACTCATCTTGCATGTGGTTAATGAATGTTCTTTAAGGTGATTATAGCTATGCAGTTTTTATGCGTACTGACATTGCCATGCAGACATGATTGAGAATGCTAAGTTGAGAAACACAACCACAAACTGGTCACACAGAAGAATCATGTGAAGGTAAACTAGAGGATGACGATAGAATATTTCCATTTCAATCGCATGTAACCACCTTATGTTGATCTTTAATGGAATTGAGCAATGCGGGCATTACTATAGTGGTTGAGTTCACGCTTGGGCCTGCATGTCTGAACTAATTCCCCTGCATGTGTAACTGCCCTTCCAATATTTTCTCTGCTTTCCCTAAATGGTGTCCTTTCAGTTAGTGGGATTTGACTACCCTGCTTAGTTGATAAATAAGTTTTGAATCCTCCTTCTTTAGGAGTTAGTCACCAAGATTTTGTAATATATGATAATACTATCAGACATACTCTATTATATTTGCACTTTCCAATGAATAAAATGAGATTCTGAGTTTAGTATCTGAGTTTGTATTAGTTTTAGAGGATACTCATCCAAGGGGAACCACTTGGTGATTAATCTGTTCCTTTAGTTTAGTTAGATTAGTATTAGCTTCTATTTTGTACTTAATTAAGAATCTAGCACCTACTGTTCTTGCAACCACTAGGATTTCATTATGTGACTGTTCCTATAGCCAAAGCAGGTAGAGTAGTTTCCTATTTTCTACTCAGATTTTCATTTCTATCATGCATGATGAGTTTAGGTTTCATTGTTGAGTAATGTTCAACACTTACTTTATTTATTTCCATGCAATTTACTTTCAATATTAGGTCTCTTAGTTGTAGAATTAAGATGACTACTTTGAGTTCCTAGTGCACATATTGTGCTAACCCATTTCAAGTTCATGTCCCTGGGTTGAAAATTTAAATGCACCTTCATGATGGTTAAGATGGCTATTTAGGTTATATGTCTAGTCTGTGAATCATGGCTGTAAAATCTTAGTTATTGAAATCATTGTAGGAGGCCGACAAGTCTATCATGAGTATAAAGTCTAGTCTAGGAAAAGAAGTGATCACACATGAAAATGAGGATTTGTTGAGTATAATATTAATAAAATATGTGTATTTTAAAGACTACATTAATTTAAAATAAAAGTTTTACAAGTGGAGGTGGATGGGGAATAGTTGGTAAAATATAAAAATTGAAAGAGGAAAGAGAAGAATGAAGATGTTGGGTTAAAGTTAGTAAAATATCATTTCAATATACCAAATACAAGTCTAAAAGTGGTTTTAATTGAATTATAGAAGATGATGAAGAAGGGCGAAAAATAAGAAACCTCTAGGTAGTCCTACCACATGAGTATTATCATAAATATTTTCATGCCTAGTAAATATTATCTAGTGGCATCTTGGGTATTAATACCTTTTATGAGTCAAAGATGGGGAATTGATAATTTTGGGGATTTTGTTCACTTTTGCTAGCTACTTTTCTTTCAATTTCATTTACTATAAATGGATTCACCATATGAAAGGACACTTGTAGTAAAGGTGGCTTATTGTAGCAATAGTACACACAAAATGATAGAGATTGACTATTTACCATAGTTATTATATTTTACCCATAGATCAATGGGCACTTGCTATAATGGAGCAAAGTTTCTAATTAAGTGGGATAACCTATAGTAAAGTGAATAGTGAGATGATAGGGATATCATGTGATAGTGATACATTTACAAATGTAGTAATGGATCATGATAGGATTATTCATGTGGATAGCTAAATAGTTATAGTATGATAGGAGGGTTAGTACCATATAATGTAGAATATGAAGATTATAGTATGATAGTATTGAATAAATGATAACAAGTTGACAATATGAAGGGTTGGAAGGGCTGGTCATTGACATAGGTATAGAAAGAGTCCATAAGAGTTGTAGGAAACATTTTTTATTTTCATGCCTATTAGGTATACAAAGGGGCTAATGAATATCTCAATAGATCATGTTGAGGTGGTCAAGAGGTGAAATGGTGGTGAAATGAAACTAAAAACACTGTGAGTGATGGTGAAGGATCCATGATATAATAGAGAGGAGTTTTTCAAGAAAGAGTACTTGAAAGGATGGATGAGAAAGTTTTAACAATAAATATAATATTTTTGGGATGAAATATAGGTATTTAATTCCTTCAAAAAGTGATCAATAAAATGAATATTAATCATACAAAATAAAAGGATTAGGCATCAAAGGAGATGAAAATAGTTAACTAAAGGATTGAGGAACTATAAGAGAATTAAAGGAGGGAAACTATGTGTAAGATAATAATTGCATTGTTGGTAGAAATAAAAATAAAATTTATTGATAAATATTAAAATTACATATGCATTTATAGAAAGGAGGTTTAGTGAAGTGGTTGAGAAGTGAAGCTGTTGAAGAGGGATAGTTAAGTAGTTTTATACAACCAGTTACAATGTGTAAGAGAGGGGGACCAACTATTGCAAGGCCCTAAGTCATGAAAGGTCAAGAGTAGTATGGCTACCCTAACTTACCTCAGTTTGTAAGGGTGTTAGGATGGACGAGATGAGAATGATGAGGAATATAAGGTCCTTCGATCACTCTGCAAACCTGAAAGTTGAAAGGAGACTAGGCGAGTTGCTTTTTAGGGTAACTTTGTGTCTTGAGTAGCTCTCTATCAGATAATAGAAGCATGGTTTTGGGACAACAGTGTGACACACTGGCATCTCTCAGGTACCCCGACGTCCCTACAACTAGAAAACTAGGGATACAAGGTTGGACCACTCAAAAATAAACTATCAACCTAATTAAGAGCTTCTCAAGGTGCATAAAAGAATAACGAAATATGAAATGTAAAGACAAATGTGATAAAGAAAGTAGATTACCGCAAGGGTGATGAAGATGATCTCACACAAAAATCCTTTCGCTAGCTTGCTCCAAGATCTCTCCATCTACACATAGAAAATAGGGAAAATTTTGGGGGGTTGTATAGGAGTTTTCCTCAATCATACCCCCATTTTGGTGTTCCCACTTCCATGGAGAACCAAGATTAAAACGATGTAGGAATACAATTATAAAGAAGAAATACAAGAAAAGTACACCAAAAACACTACAAAATGGTACATTCTTACTCAACCAAACAATAGAGAAAATGAGAGGAGCTTACCACCTTCATCCAAATTGCTCAAGGCTAGTTTAGGAGAAATATGAGAGAAAATCGAGCCTCTGTTGTAATGGAATCATCCTGTGCTTACTCCATCAAAGTGATGGAGTGATAGATTTATACTATAAAGTGTTAAATGTTGCTACAAAGCTTGGGGTGAATGCTAAAAAGTGTGGAGATATTGTTTCAACTTGTGAAGAAGATGAAAATGGATGAACGAATGGAGAATATGAAGAAGGAATGGAAGAAAATGACCATATTCGGGTTGGCCATCTGAAGAAAGGGATTACACTTCAACTCCCAATAGGAAGTGTAATGTTTCTATAGGGTCTAACCATAGGACTCTGCCAGGGACGTAAGCGGGTCATGCAGACATCTCTGCACATTGTGGGTGTCTTCAATAGAAAAACCTACAATGACACACAAAATGGGCACCAAGTGTGATGTGAACAATGAGCTTATGTGGGATTAACCCTCCGAGTTTGGTTTTCTAAATTGTAAAGGGGTGAAAGGGGAATTTACATTAGGGGTACAAATTTGCTCCTACACATTTTTCCCCCACTTTAGCAAGCATGAATATTGGTGAGTGCCTTGGTAAAGTAGATCAAAGGAGAAATAAGGTTAGAGATGTATACCTATATCGATGAGGAAGAATATCATGGTCTAGTGAAAAGTACATGAAAGGGCTTCATAGTTGAACATAACTATAAAGTTGAAGAATGAAAGCACCTCATAGGCCTACAGACGTGCAAGGGATGTATCCTCCAAGAAATCTCACATGAGGAAACCAGGAAAGTGCTTTACAGACCTGCAAACCTACAAGGGAGGTATTCCCTAAGAACTCTCACAAGAGGGAGACCAATTAGAGGGGACTCTATAGAGTCAAGGATGAGGACATGTTTACCCACAAATAGAACATTTCAGGAAGCAACCACACAGGCCAGTGAATAGAAAGTCATGTAAATCATAGCCAAGTTGAAATAAATTCAACGAGGTCCCTTAGGAACCCTCCAAAAGGAAGAATGGTCCACTCAAGGGACGCACTATTTGAAAATTAGATTCTAGTCGAGGTGCCCTTAAGATAGACACAAGGACATGACGTAGGTCTAGCTGGGCTACCCCTGAGCTAGACATAAAGATCTGAAGATTGGTCTAGTCAAGCTGCCCTTGAGCTAGATTCCATAGAGAAAAATAGAAACTTTTTAACGGGTCCCTCAGGAACCCAGTGTGAAGAAAGGGGGTCCACTCAAGGGACACACTCTTCAAAATCCAATGCCTTCTTTCTCGAATCAATTCATCATCAGGGAATCCTTTTGAAAGATGTTCACTTCATTAAGGAATTTGAAAGGAAGGATATGCCCCCAGATGAGGGGAAGAATAAAGGTGTTCATTTTTCAGAGGAAGGTTTCTGCATCCTTTCTTTATGAACCCATGATGAAGGAAACATGTTCCATTAGGGTTTCAAGTTGGGAATGCAATTCTAACAAAGAAGTGTATGGATGAATCTTTGAGAGAATATTAAACTAGAAATGAATGCGTTTTATAAAGACCACATAATATAGAGGTGGCATTATTGCACATGAAAGGGACAAATCAAGCAAAGAAGAGAGAAATATAATGAAGAAAAAAAGGAAAGAGAACACACACAAAGGGAACAGGGGCAGCCTAATATTTCAAGGTCAAAACTACTCATAAATATATATAAGTATAAATATAGTATATAAATGAAATTTCACCAACCTCCTACTGTACCAGGCCATGTGAGGAATGCACGAGAACACATAGTAAAAATTAAAAAATGGACCAACATGGAAGGAAGCCTAAATGCTCCCAATGCTTTGTATCATCCCCAATTTGCTGAAAGTCAATCACAAACAAGGAAGAATGATGATACACATAGCAGAATGTTTACAACATAAACACCATGCTTTTATCCAAGCACCAACAGGGGTGACAACGGTCATCAAGGAACATATAGCATGATCAAGGGGGAAAATATCAAAATATTCACACACATCAAATCTAAAGATCAAGAAGAGGGTCTCCCCCTAACACTGGTCAACCAAGAGTTTATCAACTTCCCACTCTAGATCATTGTTGGGGGAAGGATGATGAGCTTGTAAGAGTGTAATGTTAAGGGGAGGAGCTTCTTATCCTCCCATAACATAGGTTAAGGAAGAGGGACCTATGAGGTCTCTTTCACTCAACTCTTGTGGGTCTAAGTTCAATGACCTTGCATAGATCATTTAAAAGGTAAGAACTTCATCCATCGAGCTAAGCATACACTTCATGGGAGTGGTATGTTTTATCTTGTTGGATGAGAGATTTCACACCCGAGGTTCACCACTAGGCTCAACTAGGGATTCAAAAGAAATGATGAACTTGGGAGAGGCTAGGACTAGTTTCGTCACTAGGATAGAGCAAGTTAGCATGGGACCAAATTTCGAGAAAGGTGGGATCCTCTTACATCCTTTTTTCTAGAGGGACCATTGTCTACCTTTTTCTTCATTACAGGAGGTGAACTCCCCACAAACAAAGTGAGACATATAGAGGGAGAGGAAGAAAGAACCGTAGTAGATACAAATAAAGTGTTAATCATATATATGGGTCTTAGAAAAGGTGAGACATCTGGAACGGATGTCAATAAAGGCAACTTCATGGAAGGAGTGATGAACACCTGCACCTTTCCAAATGCATATATGCTTACTGTAGAAGCTAGAAGAGATGCAGAGCTATTTTGGACATAAAAAAATGGGAAGAGATAGGAGGACATGGTAAGAGGTCATGATGCAAGAGTGGTCATCTCCTCTTCTTTCTTTTGTAAGGTGACTTGCTCGACTAGAAGAACCTTTTTCTGGCACTTGTGCTCACATGCAAAGTGGTTTCTGTGACTCTTCGACCCAGAAGCTAAGGTTTGTGAAGCAGGAGGGGGCTCCTGATTAGCCATGGGAGTGTTCTCCATAGTTTCTTCCAATAGAGGTATATATGACTAGATGGGAGTAGGAGGAGCATGTTCAGAGATGATAGGAGGAATCGACTCTAGCACCTCAGTGGCGGGTGTCTTCCCATTAACTAGTTTAGGAGAAAAAATGGTAGTAGGCCGCAAAGGCTAGGACATAGAGGATTCTTCATGCGGGGGCTTTCTATCTACCATACCGGATGGGCCTAGGCTCTATGGGTAAGATAGGGAGCTCAAACATTGGATACTTGGCCTCTCACCAGGTGGGCACTGTGAGGCATAAGTAGATTGTACCACAACAGGGTGAGAGGAAGCATTGGGCTAAGCAGATGAAGAGGAAGAAGGAGGATCTAAGGACCACTTCTCTTCTACGTGTGTTGGTGGCATGACTATCAGCTTTCAGACAAGCCCTATGTGAAATAGCACAAGGTGAAGGAGGGTACCTTAGTTTTGACCTAGAGCACCCCCTCTTATAATTTTGATATGTGCGATACAAGAGGTCCTTCTTGCATGGGAGAGCAGCAATAGGTGTAGGCCAAAAGTAATCTAAGTTCCAACTACCATGTGCAATTGGTGGTCTATAACTGGTGTCATGGACAATGTATACCATACCTCCATGAACAAATTTCAGACACATGTGTACAACCAAGTGAACCACATTCATAGATACCATCCAGGGGATGCCTAGCTTTACTCTGAAGAGTTCAGATCCTCGAGATGATTTCAAACTTAAGGTTCATAGATTTAGGTCCAACGAGGACCCATAGGACAATAATCCATATAGGAGGTACGAAAATTCCATTGTGTGTGTGGAGAGTAATTTCAGGTGCATCATACCCATACTTAGGTAGGAAGTTGATTAACATGATCTCCTCAGTTATGATACTCACTTGAGATGTCCGATCAATGAGAAAACCTGTTACAGTATTCCCATTTATCCTCGGAGGAATGTAAAGAGGAGATGGCTCCCTATTGAAGCCCATCGGTAGGTCCTATGAAGTGAAGGTTATAATGGTACCACTACTCACAAGCTATACAAGGGGAATATGTTGATTTAAGAAAGTGGCCATCATGCACACTAAACAATACTACTATAGATCCTCCTAATGTTTACGAGATAAGATAATGACCCAATTAAGGTTTTGTTACACAACACCATCAAAACCTTCCAACTACACCTACTAGGGGTCACAAGTTAGGTTGCAAAGCGGAAGCCTCACAAAAATTACACCTAAAATGCTCCTAGGATACAAGGAAGGGAATTTTAAATATCACAAAATAGAAACAAAATGGTTCACATCGTGCTCACTAAAATTGTAAGAGAGGGGGGTCAACTACAACAATGCCCTAGGTCACAAAAGGCCGAGAGAAGTATGGACACCCTAACTTACCTCAGTTTGCAAGGGTGTTAGGATGGAAGGGATCAGAATGACAAGGACTATAAGCTCCTTCAATCACTCTGCAAACTTGAGATTTGAAAAGAGACTAGGTAAGTTGGTGTTTAGCATATACTCCATGTCTCAAGTAGCTCTCTGTCAGAGGATAGAAGCATGGTTCTAGGATGACAACGTATGTGCTGACCTTTGTACATCCAAAAAAATAGGGAGACAAGGTTGGACCACTCAAAAATGAACTATCATCCTAGTTAAGAACTTCTAAAGGTGAAGAAAAGAAAAATGAAATATGAAACGTAAAGATGAACATGATAAATAAATTAGATTACTGCAAGGATGATGAAGATGATCTCACACAACAATGCTTTCACCAGCTTGCTCCAAGATCTTTCCACCTACACATAGAAATTAAGGAAAACGGTGGGGGGCTATATAGGGGTATTCCCTAGTCAGGCCCCATTTTTTGTGTTTCCACCATCACGAACAACCAAGATTGCAATGATGTAGGAATAAAGCGATAAAGAAGGAATATAGGAAAAGAACACCAATAACACTACAAAATAGTATGTGCTTACTCAACCAAACAATTGATAAGATAAGAGGAGCTTACCACCTCCATCCAAAATGCTCAGGTTTAGTGGAAGATAAATATGAGAGGAACTCAAGCTTCTGCTGCAATGGATTCATCCTGCAATTGCTCTATCAAAGTAATAGAGTGATAGATTGCTACTAGGAAGTGTAAAATAATGCTACAAAGCTTGGGGTGAATGGTCAAAAAATTGGATATATTGTGTCAATTTTTGAAGAAGATGAAAATAGATGAATGAATGGATAATATGAAGAAGGAATGGAAGAAAATAGCCATATTTGAGTCGGCCAATTGAAGAAAGGCATTACGCTTCAACTCCCAATAGGAAGTGTAAAGTTTTTGTAGGCTCCGGCTGCAAGAATCTGCTAGGGACATAGGCACACCACATAGATGTCTACATGTTATGCGGACATCCTTCAAAAAAAGGCCTCCATCAACACACAAAACAGGTGCCAAGTGTGATGTGAACAACAGGCTTATGTGGAATTAAGCCTCTGAGTTTGGTTTTCTAAACTGTAAAGGGGTGAAATGGTAATTTGCATTAGGGGTAAAAATTCACTCCTATACACAATGTAATATACCAATATTCACCCCGCCCCCCCCTTTGCTACATTATTACTAGAAATGTAACTTCTAAAATATCTTACTCACCTTGCCAAGGGTCGCCCTTAAGGCCTACATAACAAAACTTGTTGATTACAAAACGTATAGACATATTTGTGAAGATCTTCTTTGTAGAAATAAATATTGAATTACGTAGATATCCATCAAGTTGTCTCATTACCCTAAGAAAGGTGTAGCCCCAAGCTTTCTCGAGTTCTTCCTCTAATGAACTCCCAAATCATAGATTCCTAAATTATTCGACAACAATCCATATTGAGCTCTCCAAACACATGGCTCCATCAAACTGTCTGATGACCCTTGGAAGGGTATAATTCTTGATTACAACATCGAGTGCTCACTGGACAACCATCCATATTGATCTCTACACCAAATCCATTACTTTTCTCTAAAAATCAAACTTCACAATATATGTATTCTTCAAATTTGTCAACAACAAAAAGGAAAAACAAGAAACTAAAAACAAAAATTATTCTCATGCAAAGCATCATCTCAAAGGAAGAAGCTTACTTGAGATGATGGAAATTCCCCCATCCTCTAGTGCCATCAACCTCCAGTTTGATCTTGTTACACTTTATCCAATTAATATGTTAGACAAGTCTTTGGAGGCCTCATCAATAATAGCAAAGATGGCCCTGAAAGTCCTAGTGTAACTATTTGATGATTCATTGGTAACATTGATAAAGTCCTCTACAAGATACTCAATAATTGTTTTAATATTTTGAAGTGCACTTTCCCAAGCATCAATATAAAGAAGCTAGATTACTTGAATGGTATATCTTAGGCAAGATATATAAGTTACTTGCCATCTTATAATATTAATAAAAGTAATTTGAGTGTCATCTTCTCTTGTAAAGTAACTTACCTCCAAGTTACCACTAATAAGAGATGCATTTAAATGACTAACTAACCTTTCCTAAATCCTCATATATAAAAAATAAATGATTGGTGGGTCCTCATCCTCTTATCTTGGCCTCTACATAACTCTGGTTCCATACCCTCACCAACAGACCAGTGTACAAAGGCACACAATTACATGTACATGACATTAAACTTATTACTCCACACACAAATTTATGAAAACACTATTAAGATGCATAATAAAATTTGAATTCATCACTTAAAATTCCATAATTTTCACCAACTCATGTATAAACTTCATTGAGATAAATCTTCTACATTTGGTTGAACAATCTATATTAACAAAACTATCAAAATTAAACTTTACCTATAAACCCTTATATGCATGACATCTGCAATATTCATGATATAAGTGATTATTCAAATTGCTGCCCTAACCTTGTTGCATTCATATTCCTTATTGTGAAGCTTGGATGTAAGATTCTTGGATTTTGGGCTATGAATAATATCAATAATGTTCACTATTGATCACTTCTCTCGTTCTCTGCTTCACCACTATGCAAACTCTTATGTTTCCTACACTAAGTCTACACCATCACTGGCAAACAAATTCCATACATAGGCAATAATAAGGATATTATCATATTCCAATGAATATGTAAATAAAAACTTTCTTCTACATATTCCAATGCCAAAATTCATGGGCGGTGCACATGCACAAGTCATTCATAGCATCATGAATATTTACAAGCCTTCTTCACTAAAGATCCTTCAAAATGGAACAAAATGTACCAACAAAATGTTATTCTCTTCACTCCTTCCACTGGTCCTTCCACCGAGTCTCTAGTACAATCCCTCCCCTCCTACTGCATAGATAGGTATAGTATGAGAGGAGGGGTAGTACCATATAATGTAGAATATGAAGATTATAGTATGATAGTATTGAATAAATGATAAGAAGTTGAGAATATAAAGGGTTAGTATTGGAAGGGCTGGTCATTGACATAGGTATAGAAAGAGTCCATAAGAGTTGTAGGAAATTTATTTTATTTTCATGCCTATGAGGTGCACAAAGGGGCTAATGAATATCTCAATAGATCATGTTGAGGTGGTCAAGAGGTGACATGGTGGTGAAATGACACTAAAAACAACCTGAGTGATGGTGAAGGATCCATGATATAATAGAGAGAATTTTTTCAAGAAAGAGTAGTTGAAAGGATGGATGAGCAAGTTTAAACAATAAATATAATATTTTTGGGATGAAATATATGTATTTAATTCCTTCAAAAAGTGATAAATAAAATGAATATTAATCATACAAAATAAAAGGATTAGGCATAAAAGGAGATGAAAATAGTTAACTAAAGGCTTGAGGAACCCTAAGAGAATTAATGGAGGGAAAATATGTGTAAGATAATAATTGCATTGTTTGTAAAAATAAAAATAAAATTTATTAATAAATATTAAAATTACATCTGCATTTATAGAAAGGAGGTTCAGTGAAGTGGTTGAGAAGTGAAGTGGTTGAAGAGGGATAGTTAAGTAGTTGTATACAACCAGTTACAATGTATAAGAGAGGGGGACCAACTACTGCAAGTCCCCGGGTCATGGAAGGCCAAGAGTAGTATGGCAACCCTAACTTACCTCAGTTTGTAAGGGTGTTAGGATGGATGAGATTTGAATGGTGAGGAATATAAGGTCCTTCAATCACTTTGCAAACCTAAGAGTTGCAAGGGCACTAGGCGAGTTGGTTTTCAAGGTCAAATTATGTCTCAGGTAGCTCTCTATCAGACAATAGAAGCATGGTTTTTGGACAATAGTGTGACGCACTGGTGTCTTTGAGGTGTGCTGGTGTCCATACAACCAGAAAACCGGGGAGACAAGGTTGGACCACTCAAAAATGAACAATCAACCTAGTTAAGAGCTTCTAAAGGTGCATCAAAGAATAATGAGATATGAAACGTAAAGACAAATGTGATAAATAAATTAGATTAACGCAAGGCTAACGAAGATGATCTCACACAAAAATATTTTTGCCAGGTTGCTCCAAGATGTCTCCACCTACACATAGAAAAGAGGAAAAATTTTGGGGGGTTGTATAGGATTTTTCCTCAGTCATACCCCCATTTTGGGTTTTTTCACCTCCACAGACAACCAAGATTGCAACGATGTAGGAATACAATGATAAAGAAGGAATACAAGAAAAGTACACCAAAAACACTACAAAATGGTACATTCTTACTCAGCCAAACAATAGAGAAAATGAGAGGATCATACCACCTTCATCCAAAGTGCTCAAGGATAGTGGAGGAGAAGTATGAGAGGAACTCAAGCCTCTATTGCAATGGATTCATCTTGCGCTTGCTCTATCAAAGTGATGGAGTGATAGATTGTTGCTATAAAGTGTGAAATTCTGCTATAAAGGCTGGGGTGAATGCTCAAAAGTGTGGAGAGATTGTTTCAACTTGTGAAGAAGATGAAAATGGATGAATGAATGGAGAATATGAAGAAGGAATGGAAGAAAACAACCATATTTAGGTCGGCCATCCAAAGAAAGGCGTTACACTTTGACTCCCAATAGGAAGTGTAATGTTTCTGCAAGCTCCAACTGCAAGAATCTGCTAGGGATGTAAGAGCATCGTGCAGACATTTGTGCATCGTGTGGGTGTCTTCGATAGAAATTCCTACAATGACACACAAAATGGGCACCAAGTGTCATGTGAACAACGAGCTTATGTGGAATTAAGCCTCCAAGTTTGGTTTTCTAAAGTGTAAAGGGGTGAAAGGGGAATTTACATTAGGGGTACAAATTTGCTCCTATACATTTTTCCCCCACTTTAGCGAGCATGAATATTGGTGAGTGCTTCGGTAAAGTAGATCAAAGGAGAAATAAGGTTAGATATGTATACGTGTATCGACGAGGAAGAAGATCATGGTCTGGCGAAAAGTACACAAAAGGGCTTCATAGTTGCACATAACTATAAAGCTCAAGAACGAAAGCACCTCACAAGCCTACAGATGGGCAAGGGATGTATCCTCCAAGAAATCTCACATGAGGAAACCAGGAAAGTGCTTTACAGACCTGCAAACCTACAAGGGAGGTTTTTTCCTAAGAACTCTCACAAGAGGGAGACTGATTGGAGGGGACTCTGTAGAGTAAGGATGAGGACATGTTTACCCGCAAATAGAATGTTTTAGGAAGCAACTACATAGGCCAATGAATAGACAGTCATGTAGAGCATCGCCAAGTTGAAATAATTTCAAAGGGGTCCCTCAAGAACCCTTCAAAAGGAAGAGAGGTCCACTCAAGGGACACACTATTTGAAAATTAGAGTCTATTCGATCTGCCCTTAACCTAGACACAAGGACGTGAAGTAGGTCTAGTTGGGCTACCCCCAAGCTACATGTAAATATGTGAAGACTGGTCTAGTAAAGCTTTCCCTGAGCTAGATTCCATAGAGAAAAAAAGAAACTTTCGAAGGGGTCGCTCGAGAACCCAGTGTGAAGAAAGGGGGTCCACTCAAGGGACACACTATTCAAAATCCAATGCCTTCTTTCTTGAATCAATTCATCATTAGGGAATCCTTTTGAAAGATGTTCACTTTATTAAGGAATTTTAAATGAAGGATGTGCCCCCATATGAGGGGAAGATCAAACGTGTTCCTACTTCGGAGGAAGGTTTCCAAGTCCTTTATTTATGAACCCATGATGAAGCAAACATGTTCAATTAGGGTTTCAAATCGGGAATGCAATTCTAACAAAGATGCATATGGAAGGGTCTTTGAGAAAAGATTCATTTGTAAATGAATGCATTTTATAAAACCACGTAATGTAGAGGTAGCGTTGTCACACATGAAAGGGACAAATCAAGAAAATAAGAGAGAAAGATAATGAGAAATAAAAAGGAAAGAGAACACACACAAAGGAAACAGGGGTAGCCTAATATTTCGAGGTCAAAACTACTCATAAATATATATAAGTATAATAATAGTATATAAATGAACTTTGATCAACCCCCTACTATACCAGGCCATGTGAGGAATGCACGAGAACACACAGTAAAAATTAAAAAATGGGTCAACATGGAAGGAAGCCTAAATGCTCCCAATGCTTTAGATCGTCCCCAATTTGCTGAAAGTCAATCACAAACATGGAAGAATGATGATACACATAGAAAAATCTTTAAAAAATAAACATAATGCTTCTATCCAAGCACCAAGAGGGGTGATGAGGCTCATCAAGGCATGTATAGCATGATCACGGGGGGAACACAACACAATATACACACACATCTAATCTAACGATGAAGAAGAGGGTCTCCCCCTAACACTAGTCAACCAAGAGTTTGCCAACTTCCCACTCTAGATCATCGTAGGGGGAAGAATGATGAGCCTGTAAGACTATAATTTTAAGAGGAGGAGCTTTTGATCCTACCATAACATAGGCTAAGGAACAGAGACCTATGAGGTCTCTATCACTCAACTCTTGTGGTTCTAAGTTCAATGACTTGGCATAGATTGCTAAAAAGGTAAGAAATTCATCCACTGAGTTAAACATACACTTGATGGGAGTGCCATATTTCATCTTGGTTGATGGGAGAGTTTGCACCCGAGGTTCATTGCTAGGCTCAATGAGGGAGTCAAAAGCAATGACGAACTCGAGAGAGGCTAGGACTAGTTTTGTCACTAGGATAGAGAAAGTTAGCATGGGACCACCTTTCGAGAAAGATGGGATCCTCTTACATCCTTTGTTTCCAGAGGGACCATTCTCTACCTTTTTCTTCATTAGTGGAGGTAAACTCCCCACAAATGAAGTGAGACAGATATAGGGAGAGGAGGAAAGAACCACAGTAGATATAACTATAGTGTTAATCATATCTATGGGTCTCAGAAAAGGTGAGACATCTAGAAAAGATGTCAATAAAGGAAGCTCCATGGAAGGAGTGATGAACACCTGCACCTTTCCAAGCGCATGTATGCTTATAGTAGAAGCTAGAAGAGATGCAAAACTATTTTGGACATAAACAAAAGGTAAGAGATAAGAGGACACGATAGGAGGTCATGATACAAGAGTGGTCATCTCCTCTTCTTTCTTTTGTATGGTGACTTTCTCGGCTAGAAGAGCCTTTCACTTGGACTTGCACTCACATACAAGGCAATTTCTATGACTCTTCAACCCAGAAGCTAGGGTTTACAAATGAACAAGGGGTTCCTTCTCATCCATGGGAGTTTCCTCCATAGTTGCATCCAATAGAGGGATATACCCCTAGATGGGAGCAGGAGAAGTAGGTTCAAAGACAACAGGAGGAATCGACTCTAGCACCTCAGTAGCGAGTGTCTTCCCATTCACTATTTTAGGAGAAAAAATGGTAGAAGGCCACAGAGGCTGGGACATAGAGGATTCCTCATGGGGGGCTTTCTATCTACCATACTGGATGGGCCTAGGCTCTATGGGTTAGATAGGAAGCTCAAATGTAGGATGCTTGGCCTTTCACCAAGCGGGCACCATGGGATTCTCTTGCGAGCGTGAGACATAAGTAGATGGTACCACAACAGGGTGAGAGGAAGCACTGGGCTGAGCAATGGAAGAGGAAGAAGGAGGATCTAAGTACCACTTCTCTTCTACGTGTGTTGGTGGCATGACTATCAGCTTTCAGACAAGCCCTATGTGAAATAGCATAAGGTGAAGGAGGGTACCTTAGTTTTGACCTAGAGCACCCCCTCTTATAATTTTTATATGTGCGATATAGGAGGTCCTTCTTGGGTGCGAGAGGACCAATAGGTGTAGACCAAAAGTAATCTAAGTTACAACTACCACGTGCAATTGGTGGTCTATAATCGGTGTCATGGACAATGTGTACCATACCTCCATGAACGAATTTCAGACACTTGTGTATAACCAAGTGAGCCACATTCATAGATACCATCCAGGGCATGCCTGGCTTTAATCTGAAGAGTTCAGATCCCCAGGATGATTTCAAACTTAAGGTTCATAGATTTAGGTCCAACGAGGACTAATAGGATAATACTCCCTATAGGAGGTATAAAAAGTCCATTGTGTGTGTGGACAATAATTTCAGGTGCATAATACCTATCCTTATGTAGGAAGTTGATTAACATGATCTCCTCAGTTATGATACTCACTTGAGATGTCCGATCAATGAGAGAAGTTGTTACGGTATTCCCATTTATCTTCGGAGGAATGTAAAGAGGAGATGGCTCCCTATTGAAGCCCATTGGTAGGTCCTGTGAACTGAAGGTTATAATAGTACCACTACTCACAGGTTGTATAGGGGGAATATGTTGATTTATGAAAGGGGCCATCATGCACACTAAACAATACTTCTATAGATCCTCCTAATGTTTACGGGATAAGATAATGACCCAATTAAGGTTTCGTTACACAACAACATCAAAACCTTCCAACTACACCTACAAGGGGACACAAGTTGGGTTGCAAGGTGGAAACCTCACAACACTCACACCTACAATGCTCCTAGGATACATGGAAAGGAACATTCAATATCACAAAATAGAACCAAAATGGTTCATGTGGGGTTCACCAAAAATGTAAGAGAGGGGGACCAACTACAACAATGCCCTCGATCACAAAAGGCGTAGAGTGGTATGGATACCCTAACCTACCTTAGTTTCCAAGGGTGTTAGGATGGAAGGGATGAGAATGATGAGGACTATAAGGTCCTTTGATCAGTCTTCAAAATGTGAGAGTTGAAAGGAGACTAGGCGAGTTGGTTTTTAGGGTCAACTTTGTGTCCCAGGTAGCTCTCTATCAGAGGATAGAAGCACGGTTCTGGGATGGCAACGTGATGCGATGGCTTCTGTACATCCAAAAAACCAGGGAGAAAAGGTTGGACCACTCAAAAATGAACTATTAGCCTAGTTAAGAAATTCTAAAGGTGCAGAAAAAAATAATGAAATATGAAACGTAAAGATGAACATGTTAAAGAAATTAGATTACTGCAAGGGTGACGAAGATGATCTCACACAACAATCCTTTCACCAGCTTGCTCCAAGATCTTTCCACCTACACATAGAAAAGAGGGAAAATGTTTGGGGGCTATATAGGGGCCTACCTTAGTTAGACCCCATTTTTCGTGTTTCCACCTCCACAGAAAACCAAGATTGCAATGATGTAGGAATAAAGTGACAAAGAAGGAATATAGGAAAAGTACACCAAAAACACTACAAAACAGTATGTGCTTACTCAACCAAGAAATAGAGAAGATAAGAGGAGCTTACCACCTCCGTCCAAAGTGCTCAAGTTTAGTGGAAGATAAATATGAGAGGAACTCAAGCCTCTGTTGCAATTGATTCATCCTGCACTTGCTCTATCAAAGTGATTGAGTGATAGATTACAACTAGGGAGTGTGAAATGTTGTTACAAAGCTTGGGGTGAATGCTCAAAAGTGTGGAGATATTGTGTCAACTTGTGAAGAAGATGAAAATAGATGAATGAAAGGAAGAAAATAACTATATTCGACTCGTCCAGTTGAAGAAAGGCATTACACTTGGACTCCCAATAGGAAGTGTAACATTTTTGCAGGCTCCAGCCGCAAAAATCTGCCAGGGCCATAGGCACACTGCATAGACGTCTACATGCTATGCGGACGTCCCTGAGAAAAATGCCTCCATCAACACACAAAATGGGTACCATGTGTGGTGTGAATAATAGGCTTATGTGGAATTAAGCCTCTGAGTTTTGTTTTCTAAACTGTAAAGGGATGAAATGGGAATTTGCATTAGAGGTAAAAATTCACTCCTATACACAATTTAATATACCAATATTCACCCCCTCTTTGTTACATTATTCCTACAAATGTAACTTCTAAAAGCTCTTATTCACCTTGCCAAGGGTCACCTCTTAAGGCTTACATAGAAAAACTTGTTGATTACAAAATGTATAGACATCTTTGTGAAGATCTTCTTTGTAGAAATAAATCCTCAATTAGGTGGATCTCCATCAAGTTGTCTCATTGCCCTAAGAAAGGTGTAGCCCCAAGCTTTCTTGAGTTCTTCCTCCCATAAACTCCCAAATCATAGATTCCTAAATTATTCGACAACAATCCATATTGAGCTCTCCAAACACATGGCTCCATCAAGTTGTCTGATGACCCTTGGAAGGGTATAATTCTTGATCACAACATCGAGTGCTCACTGGACAACCATCCATATTGAGCTCTACACCAAATCCATTATTTGTCTCTAAAAATCAAACTTCACAATATATGTATTCTTCAAATTTGTCAACAACAACAAGGAAAAACAAGAAACTAAAAACAAAAATTCTTCTCATGCAAAGCATCATCTCAAAGCAAGAAGCCTACTTGAGATGATAGAAATTCCTCCATCCTCTAATGCCATCACCCTCTAGTTTGATCTTTTGACACTTTATCCATTTAATATGTTAGACAAGTCTTTGGAGGCCTCATCAATAATAGCAAAGATGGCCTTGAAAGTCCTAGAATAGCTATTTGAAGATTTATTGGTAACATTGATAAAAATCATCTACAAGATACTCAATAATTGTTTTAATATTTTGAAGTGCACTTTCCCAAGCATCAATAGTAAGAATATAGATTACTTGAATGGTACATCTTAGGCAAGATATATAAGTTACTTGCCATCTTATAATATTAATAAAAGTAAATTGAGTGTCATCTTCTCTTGTAAATCAACTTACCTCGAAGTTACCACTGATAAGAGATGCATTCAAATGACCAAGTAACCATTCCTAAATCCTCATAAATCACAAATAAATAATTAGTGGGTCCTCATCCTCTTATCTTGGCCTCTAGATAACTCTCCTTCAATACCCTCACCAACATACCAGTGTACAAAGGCACACATTGACATGTACATGACATTAAACTTATTACTCCACACACAAATTCATAAAAACACTATTAAGACATATAATAAAATTTGAATTCATCACTTAAAATTCCATAATTTTCACCAACTGATGTATAGACTTCATTGAGATAAATCTTCTACATTTGGTCGAACAATCTATATTAACAAAACTATCAAAATTACACTTTACCTGTTAACCCTTATATGCATGACATCCACAGTGTTCATGATATAAGTGATTATTCAAATTGCTGCCCTAACCTTGTTGCATTCATATTCCTTATTGTGAAGCTTGGATGTAAGCTTCTTGGATTTTGGGCTATGAATAATATCAATAATGTTCAGTATTGATCACTTCTCTTGTTCTCTGCTTCACCGCTCTGCAACCTCTTATGTTCCCTACGCTAAGTCTACACCATCACTAGCAAACAAATGTCTTACATATGCAATAATGAGGATATTATCATATTCCAATGCAGATGTCAATACAAACATTCTTCTACAGATTCCAATGCCAAAATTCATGGGCGATGCACAGGCGCAAGTCATTCATAGCATCATGAATATTTACAAGCCTTCTTCACTAAAGATCCTTCAAAACGGAACAGAATGTGCCAACAAAATGTTATGCTCTTCACTCCTTCCACTAGTCCTTCCACTGAGTTTCTGGTACAATCCCTGCCTTCCTACAGCATAAAAGATAGGAAATGTAACAAAGCAATATCTCTGGCTCCACCAACACTATTGGACATGCGTTGCTTCATCATGCCTGCTATAAAATTTCACGCCATCATTTTACATGCAGATAAGTACCATGCTTCGACACACAGGAACATTATCATTTTGATACCATATGTTGGTAAAAAAGTGAAAAACTTCATTGATAAATATTTGAAATTACATTTGCATTTACAGAAAGGAGGTTTAGTGAAATGGTTGAGAAGTGAAGCGGTTGAACAGGGACAGTTAAGTACCTGTATGTACAACCAGTTGCAATGTAATACGCCGACATGCATTAGGTTTGAGGGAGATTTTGGTGCATGATTAGTAGTTATGGAGTAGTAAAATAGATGTCAAGATTGGTGATTTGAATACCTAGGAAATTGGGACGGCTCCAAGGAATATGTTTAGAGTGAAAAAGGTTCTAGAAGAGTATGTGAGAATTAAGACGGAGTGAATGTTTTGTCTAAATATTTTGACGAGTGAAAGAAGAAATAAAAAATGAGAGAGAAAGGCTAGTTTAAAAATATAGATGGAAGGAATAGGGTTGACAAGGAGAGAAGTGAAAAAGAAGATCATGAGAAGGAAGATGATAAGAAGGTGTTGGTGCAAATAGGTAATTTATCTAAATAGTTAATTAGTGGGTCTTATTTACATGTTAAGTCCATTTAGGTCCTACAAATATTTCTAGAAGTCATAGTTGTCTAGATAAAATCTTATCATATCCTATATTCTTAGTTTTTATTTAATTCCCATGGCCTAGATCATTTAATAATGACACAAGCGATTTAATTTTTTTCATTAGGTAGTTCATCACAACCTGTCTAGATAAATAAGGTCATTGTACACTTCTAAAATATACCTCATCATCATATTTGATAGATTGTAATATAAAGAAAGCTCATTTCTTTCATACTTCTTGTAAAAGGATTCCATTGATTTTCTAGGTGGTCTTGGTTGTTGAGCTAATCTTAAACTCCTACAAAATGTATGTGAATAATTAAGAAAGGGATAAGAGGGAGACATGGAGTTTGGTTATGAATGTGAAAGTTGTAAGACATATAATTCATGTAAAGAGTAGGGAAAGGAAGAGTTCTTCCATGGGGAGAAAAGAAGAAGGTCAACAAGGAGAAGTCTTGAGTAGGCCAAAAAAAAGTGAAACCCACATGTGAGAACCATTAGGTATCATGAAAAAAGAGAGGGTGAAGAGAGCATATTATATTGACTTAGTAGTGTGTCAAAATAAAGAAGTTGCATACGTAAGTAGAAGGAAAATATATGCTCTACATGTGAGTTGTGTGAGTATGTGTGGTTGTGTATAGAAAGTTGGGTGGAGAGAGAGGCTAAGAGAAATGGTGTGTGTGCAGTCAAGGGTTGAGTACATGGATGTGAGTGCGAACATGGGAAGCACAAGTCCCTACATTAAAAATAAAGTGAATATTTAATAAAATAATATTATTATTTTTATATGTTCTTTAAATATAGCCAATGGGTGCATTTACTGCATGAAGGGTATATCTATCTACATTTGTGTGCTATAGTCACTACATGTAGGGGTTGTTAGGTAGTTGTTGTAGGTTAGATGATATTATTAGTGTATAAGATATCATAGGTTGTGAATTATTGTAGGCTGGCCTATAGGAATCAGAGAACCCTACTTTGCTTCCATATAGCCATGCATAGCATTCTTAAGAAATCTTAGAATTGTCTAAGTGCAACCTTCATCAACATGGTATTAAAGTAAACAATTGTGTGACTCACATGATCATTGAGCTAACTAAACATTCTTTTGCATGACTTATTGTTGTGTACTTCCATTTAAAGTCATTTGAGGGCACTCAATTTTTATCATCCAATAATCATTTACATATCCTTTGAATCCAAAGAAAAAATAATCAAAACAAATCTAGAATCTACAACCATTCTTAAGAGTATTTGTATGACTTGAGATGTATTTGATCTTCTACCTATGTTTTTTTAAAGGTTGATCCAAAAGAAAAAATTCTTTTACAATATACCAATAATCCTTCAAAAATATTTGTAAATATCGGAAATCTAAATGACAAACAAAATCAACAGAATCATTCTTCTCCTTCAACCACTGAGCTGTATTCTCTTATTTATCACGTTTATTTTTTCTATACTTTAACATATTCTGTATTCCCTATAGAAGGCTGTCGATTATGATTATAAAATAATTTATTCTTTACCTATACACTTTACCCTTTATTACAGATATATCATTTTTTTCCCCTGCAATAATTTATTTTCTTCTAGATTCTTAGTTTGAAATAGTTTTCCTTATATATTTCAAACATTTACTTAGATCGTAACCAGCTTTGCTTTCAACATGAAATTGCAACAATTTCAAGAATAAAACCGTGCCACAGGTAGCTGCAGTTTTATTCACCGTTGATGCTCTACAACAAAGATGATCACAATTAAACATTTCTATAAAATGGCAGAAAGAAGTTGTAGAAAGCATTAGTTTTTTATTTGTGTGGTGTGCCTTGTAAGGAAGCAAAGGTGTGCGGAATCGCTTCCTACGCTAATCTTGAGAGAACGAATATGCAAATTTCAATATAAAGTATTACAATGATTCAAAGAAACACATTCAAGAGTATAAATGAAATAACCATAAACACATAACACTGTGATTATCGTGGGGAAAACCCTTACGGGAGAAAAACCCCACCCTCTAAAACCTGCATAATGTATTATCAAATCAAAGAAGATTACAATACACTTGCAATGCAAGTTATTACAAGAGCATCACCTCAACTCAAGCTTGGAGAGACACCACTAGCATCCTTCTAGCACCCAGCCTTGCAAACAAAACTCCATTATGTAAACTCCTCCCCAAGCCCTCCTTATATAGTGATTTACAACCTGGAAACCATTTGTGGTTTTACAAAACCATGGGCTTAACCACCATGCCACATGTTGCCCATTTTTGACATTTACATTTCCAAGATGGAAAAACAACCAGGTTAAAATAGTAATCCCGTCCATAATTTTGTCCTCTAGTTTAGACCCCCATAAAAGACATAAAACAAATTAACTATGCTCTAAAAATGGCCCTCCTATATTCTACTAAGGACAAGGCACCTTTTAACAACTCATACACCTTTTTCCAATGCATAAACATGTGGAAAACTGCCACAAACAAATTCTGTAATTTTCCTGGAAAAGGCTTGCAAGGTTGAGACATATTTCTCAACAATCTCCCACTTGTCGAACACCTTGCAAGAGTTAGGGGATCCAAAAATATCATGGACTTAATTGCTAGGGGCCGAAAGGCCCATAGACTCTGAACACCATCTGAACTTCTCTGTGCTCACAGGTTTAGTTAATGCATCAACAACATTCACCAAAGTGTCTACCTTCTCCAACTTCACCTTGCCATCCTCAACCATATCTCTCACAAAATGATATTGTACATCAATGTGTTTGGTCCTGGCATGAAAAGTCGGGTTCTTCGTTAGGCAGATTGCACTTTGACTGTCACTATAAATTGTCACTACACCCTGTTTGAACTCTATATCTGAATACAATCTCTTAAGCCAAATGGCTTCCTTATAGGCATGAGTAGAAGCCATATACTCTGCCTCTGTAGTGGACAAGGCAACCACAGCCTATCGCTTGCTCATCCAACTAATTGCACCACCAAATAATGTAAACACATATGCACTGGTGGATCTTCTTCTATCAACATCACCAGCCCAGTCTGAATCCACATAGCCTCGAATATCCAAGGAATGCTTGTTTCCTATTCCATGAAAACATATAGAGTACTCTGAGGTACCCCACAAGTATCTGAAAACTCTTTTAACTGCATCCCAATGTGCTCTTCCTAGATTAGACATGTAACAGGAAAGTGCTCCCACTGCTTGGGTAATGTATGGTCTTGTACAAACCATAGCATACATCAAACTTCCAACAACACTCTAGTATGGTACTCGACTCATCTCTTCCATCTCTAATGGGGATGTAGGACACTGTGAAATAGAAAGCTTTGTTCCCATCATAACAGGAACACTCAATGGTCTAGAATCCTGCATATTGAATCTTTTCAAAATAGTACCAACATACTTACTCTGGCCTAGCCAAAGCTTTCTGTTTTGTCTATCTCTTACAATCTCCATTCCCAGAATGTACGTTGCTGCACCAAGATCTTTCATTTCAAACTTCACTGAGAGTTGAGATTTTAATTCTGCAATCAAACCTTTTCCTTTGCCAATAAATAACATGCCATCGACATACAAGGCAATAACCAGGAAAAGATCATCATTAGATTTGAAATATATACAATGATCAGATTTAGATTGCACAAATCCCAAGCTCAACACATATGTATCAAACTTCTGGTACCACATCCTAGGACTCTGTTTCAAACCATACAAGGATTTCTTCAACTTACAGACCAAATGACTTTTACCTTTTACCACATAGTGCTCTGGCTGTGTCATATAAATTTCTTCCTCCAAGTCTCCATGAAGGAAAGTTGTTTTCACATCCATTTGCTCGATCTCTAGATCATAAGCTGCTGCAATAGAAAGCAAAAAATCGAATGGATGTCATTTTGGCTACAGGAGAAAAAATCTCACCATAATCTACCCCCTCAACCTGGGAGTAACCCTTAGCAACCAATCGCGCTTTGTACTTCTCAATGCTTCCATCTGAACCCATCTTCTTTTTGAACACCCATTTACAACCAACAGGTTTCCGTCCTTCAGGCAATGGTACAAGGTCCCATCTATCATTCCTCTTAAGAGCTACCATCTCTTCATCCATGGCTATTTTCCAGGACTCTGAATCATTCATACCAAGAGCCTCTTCTACAGATCTTGGTTCATCGATGTTAGCATTCAAAGCAAATATACACCTCCAATCATCAGGAGAATACCCATACCTTTCAGGTGGTTTCCTTTGTCTAGTAGACCTTCGAGCAAGATCTGGTTCATTATCAGGTTCAGGTTCAGGTACCTCTTCTTCCTCTGATGATTTAGAACTCGTAGAGCTCTCCTCGACTTCTTGTCTTTCTAAGGGCCTCGATTCAACTTTCTCTGGTGTAGCAGGTAGTTGAATCACATCTTCCTTTTCTTCTATTTGTTTTGGCTGCGCTGTAACAAAAGAAGGCTTAGTTTCTCTAAAAATAACACTTCTGGAATAAAATACCTTTTGTGCAACAGGATCCCAAAGCTTGTATCCTTTCACACCATAACTGTATCCGATGAAAATACATTTAACAGCTTTGTTATCCAATTTTGTTCGCTTCTCCTTTGGCACATGAGCATATGCCTCACAACAAAAAACTCTCAGATGTCTAAGTGAAGGCTTGTGGCCCGACCACGCTTCCATTGGTGTTTTATCAACAAGAGCTGATGTAGGAGACCTGTTTATCAGGTAGCAGGCAGTGGCTATAGCTTCAGCCCTGAACTTTTGTTCTAGTCCAGCACCACTCAACATACTCCTAGCCTTCTCCATCAGGGTCCTGTTCATTCTTTCTGTAACTCCATTCTATTGTGGAGAATACGGAGTTGTCTTCTGTCTTTTAATACCACAATCTTTACAAAATGTATCAAAATCATTAGAGCAATATTCACCGCCATTATCAGTTCTCAAACATTTTATTTTCTTTCCAGTCTGTAACTCTACCATTGCTTTAAATTCTTTGAAACGACTGAAAACTTCAGCTTTACTCCTAAGAAAATAAACCCATGTTCTTCTACTGAAATCATCAATGAAAGAGACATAATAAACTAATTTACCAATAGATGGAACATCAACTGGACCAAATACATCTGAATGGATTAGATCCAATATACATGAAGACTTATGAGAACTGGAGTAAAACTGAATGCGGTTTTGTTTTCCATAAATACAATGCTCACAAAAATCAAATTCAAGATTGCAATCATTTAACCCATCAACAAGATTCTTATTTTTCAAGGTCCATAGACCCTTCTCACCTATGTGGCCAAGTCTTTGGTTCCATAACATGGTCTTCTCTGCAAGCAAATTTGATTCGGTGGACAGAGCACCCTTGGGTACCCAAAAACCACGACCATTTTTTGAAAGAGAAAACCTCTCCTTTTCCAACAGAGTAGTCTTTTTCACAATCTTATCAGAAGTACTATTGCACTCAACCATGCATGCATCAAGCTGGTATAGTGTACCCAATCTGCTTCCTCTTGCTATTACCATAGCACCTCTTACCATTTTCACACCTGCTTCAGAGAACTGTACATGCACACCCGCATCTATTAGTTTACTAACAGATAACAAATTTCTTGCTAGTCCCGGGATATGCAAGACACCATCAAATCTTCTAATTCTACCATCAGAAAATTTTACACGAATACTTCCACGACCAACAATATCAAGAATAGAGTTATCACCCAAATACACCTTACCACCATCAAAATTTTCATACTTACTAAACCAGTTTCTATTAGGAGTCATGTGGAAAGATGCACTTGAGTCTATTAACCATGCATTATCACCTACATGAGTGGCCAAGGCTGCGATAAAAGCATCTCCATCTTCCTTCTCGGACTCAGAATCAAAATCTTGCTTCTTTTTCTTCTTCTTCTTTTCCTCTTTGCAATCCTTTCGGAAGTGTCCAAATTTACCACAATTCCAACATATCACCTTGCACTTACCAGGGGATTTTGATCTCCCCTTATTCTTGGACTTAGAACGGCCATGCTGCTTTTCGTTCTTGCCTCTTTCCTTTGGTCTTCCTCAAACACTCAAAGCCTCTTTAGCATTCAGAGAGACCTTCCTTCTCATCTCCTCAGAAAGTAGAGAACCAACAACATCCTCCATCTTCAAGACAATAGAAGTGCTCCCTATGGCCATGACAAGGTTGTCCCATGAATCTGGCAACGAACATAGTAGGATTTGGCACCTTTCTTCTTCATCCATCGCTACCCCAACTGAGGTCAACTGAGTCACCAACATATTGAAACTTTCCATATGCTCAGGAATTCGTCCACCTTCTTCCATTCTCAAGGAATACAATTTCTTCCTCAAGAAAATCTTGTTAACAAGTGATTTCGCTTGATAGATCTCACTTAGCTTCTTCCAAAGCTTCTTCGTGGTAGACTCTTCATGCACATTAATCAGAATTGAGTCTGCAAGACACAATCTTATGAGACCTTTAGCTTTTCTATCCATCACATCATATTGTGGAGCTAAAGTCGGATCTGTAGGCCTTAGGTTATTCTCATCCACCACATCCCATAGATCCTGATCAATCAACAGATCTTCCATCTTTAGCTTCCGCATCTCAAAGTTTGTGCCAGAAAACTTTTCTACATCAATCCTCCCCAACATGCTTGCCATCTTTACGATCCTGTAATACAAAAAATGAAATACTCTGCACAAGCTCCCACTCAAACCTTGATTAGCTCAAAAAACCCTGTACCCAACAAGCAGAACCAAAACTGGCCAGGCTCTGATACCACTTGTAAGGAAGCAAAGGTGTGCGGAATCGCTCCCTACGCTAATCTTGAGAGAACGAATATGCAAATTTCAATATAAAGTATTACAATGATTTAAAGAAACACATTCAAGAGTATAAATGAAATAACCATAAACACATAACACTGTGATTATCGTGGGGAAAACCCTTACGGGAGAAAAACCCCACCCTCTAAAACCTGCATAATGTATTATCAAATCAAAGAAGATTACAATACACTTGCAATGCAAGTTCTTACAAGAGTATCACCTCAACTCAAGCTTGGAGAGACACCACTAGCATCCTTCTAGCACCCAGCCTTGCAAACAAAACTCCATTATGTAAACTCCTCCCCAAGCCCTCCTTATATAGTGATTTACAACCTGGAAACCATTTGTGGTTTTACAAAACCATGGGCTTAACCACCATGCCACATGTTGCCCATTTTTGACATTTACATTTCCAAGATGGAAAAACAACCAGGTTAAAATAGTAATCCCGTCCATAATTTTGTCCTCTAGTTTAGACCCCCATAAAAGACATAAAACAAATTAACTATGCTCTAAAAATGGCCTTCCTATATTCTACTAAGGACAAGGCACCTTTTAACAACTCATACACCTTTTTCCAATGCATAAACATGTGGAAAACTGCCACAAACAAATTCTGTAATTTTCCTGGAAAAGGCTTGCAAGGTTGAGACATATTTCTCAACATGCCTAGTGAGTACAGATTAGAAAAGAAAAACGAATATGGGTTTCAGCAGGCCCTCCGACATTATGGACGAGCCGCCCATATGCTGAATTCTAGTGACAACAGGCTCTTGGGTCTTTACCATCGCCCTGGTAGTTCGGAGACATGGAGCGTAAACAGAAACAGGAGCGCGACAAGCAGTGCGTTTATTTTCATGCCCATCAAATTCCCCATATTAAAGGCCAAGAGCATTTACTAAATGAACCGCGGAATAAAATCTTCACGTTTCAATCGAATAAAGGTTAGAAGATGCAGATTGTGATGGAATGCAAAGCAATACTGTGACCCATTTATAGGTAGGCGGAGCCATAAATTTACAAAAATGTTAATAATAGTTCTTTTCTGAAATGATGCATTCAAAGTCTTATGGCGTCTCAAAGATGGTTAAACTCGTGAAATATTGCCTATCTGTCGTTGACAGACTAGAAGGTGATTTGACTGAGTAAAAGGAAAAAACCTAACTTTTAGTGTTCAGGATGCTATTCGAATTAATGTTTTTTTACATTAAAAATAAGGTGTTTCTAGGATGTTATTCAACTTTGAAAATAAGGTGTTTCGAGGAAGTTATTTTTTATTTTACATGTTATATATATTCAAATTCATATTTAAATGAGAAGATTCGACTAACTTATTGTATAGGTCAATGTACCATTTATTCAATGAAGTGTGCTATTATAAATATCAATAAAAGTGTAATTAAACTAAATTAATGAGAATTAACAAATAATAAGTTAAATTACTTTTAAAGTTTAAGGGTAAAGGGATAGGGTATATACTTTACTAATTACAATGAAAAAAAATATTGAATTTATAATGTTATGAGTTAAGGATATAATGTGTTTGGTATGTTCACTATTTTGGAATTAAAATAAGAATAATATAGGTCAATTTTGAGTGGCTCATGATGAATCTTGAGAAGTGTAGATGCAAGCTAGTAGATAACAAAAAATTTCAATCTACGTTTTTAGACCTTCTAATAACTAAATGTGCATAAGGATGATAACACTTTAAAATACATTTGGATAAGTTACTAGATTTATATAATCAATTTTTAATACAATATGCATGCAAAATTTAATACAATCAGTTCCTTTGAACCTCCAAATTAAAAATTCCCTAGAATATTTTTTTCCTTCTTATACCATGTATATTAAATTTCTCTAAATACTTTGACATAACAAGTCATACAAATGTGTACCAATCCAACTCATAAATGGCTAGTGAGAAGGGGTGAGAAATATAGAATTTGATCTATTATAATTTAAAATTGGGGTTAACCTCTAGCCCCTAAAGATCAAACTTGAGTACCACAAAATTGTGCAAGAAGGGAAATATAAAGAATGTGATAAAGAATAGGTACATGAAAGTGTAGGCTAGTGATAATGGAAAATGTATGGAAATAAAAATAAGTGTGGATAGGATAAGACAAAATATATTATAATATGTTTGAGTAGGAGGAAATGTGAAGGCATAAGGATCAAAAGGTGAGGCAAACATTGCACAAGAGTTTGCAACTTGTTTAAATATAATTGTATTAATTTATTTCATAAAAATGACACTAAACTAAATGAAAATTGGAATGTCTATAAACAAGTCACAATTAAATTTTTCCTCCACTTTGAGGTGTATGTGAATCAAGAATGAATATGTATTTTAAAGTGCATGAAAATTATAATCCAACATGAAAAGTAAATATATTCATATACTTCAAAAGGATATTAGGTTCATGTAAAGTAAAGGATCGTGGTTGAATTATTTATGTTTTCCTCTCCTTGGCATAAGTATTCCAAAAGGAGCTATAAAAGAGAAAAAAAAACGCAATGAGTAGCCCTTATCGCCAAAGTAAATATAGGAATAATTTTATGTTGATTTACTTGTCTATGATAAATGAGAAGTATATGTAGAAGGCTTAAAAATTATACTTATTCAAATGGTGGTATGTAAGACATTCCCAATTGGTATCAAAATGTGTTTTCCTTTAAGAGTTATAAATTTTATCTAATTAGGTGTAGTAAAGTGATATAACACACACTATACTATGATGCAATTTACATTAATTATTGAGCTACACTAAATTGGTCCTCAACATGATATAACAATTGTCTAATCAATCATAGTGATGTGGTATGCTCTATTGCAATAGTGCACAATACAAGCTCATGTATGCGTTGGTATCTAAATGTAACCAATATCTATTTGGGTATACTTATAAGTCTGTATAGATAAAATTCAGTACCTAAAAACTTAACATAAGATTGTTTGTAACAATATATACCCCCATAAATTGGTTTTATTCATCATGTACATAAAATAAGAAGAGAGAAAAAATATGCAAGAAAAACATAATAATTGAAGAAAAAATTCACTTTACCATCACTCATTAATGCTTGTAGTCCATTTCTCATGGAAGTTACCAACAAGCTTCTTGTGATTATTTTAGTTTTAGTAACCTTAAGTTAGTTCTTGTAATTATCCTACAATAGTGAGCACTCAACAATTATGATGATCAAGATAGTATCTAAGATTTAAAAAAATAAAAAATAGAAAAGGATGTCTAAGAGTAAAATTATATGTGGCAAGTATGCACTCACCATAGAAGAAACTAAATATAAAATAAAAATAATTAATACCATAATTAAATGTATAAATAACCATTTGAGAGTGTAAATAATACTAATTCAAATACAATGAGTTCTATTAGATTGGATGTAAATATCTTATGACTAGGACCAAGATCTAAAGTTATGGAAAATATGGTATATAATTGAAACATGATTAATTTTTTTAGAGTAATTAGCTAATAAACCATACACAGCTTATTGCGGTAACAATGATCTATTTTAAATTATTCATAAATAATAGGGTCAAAAGTTAATGACCATTGAAATAAATTTTGGACAAACCTTGGTTAATTATCCGTCCTCATGTTTTGTTTTACTCAACAAAAAAAGAGTAACAAATTTGAATAATTTATTTATTTATGATTATTATCCATGGAATTAAACACTAGACTTAATATCATACACCCTACGTTAATTTTGTTGTTTAAAAACTAAAAAAATTAATAATGAAAGATGAATATTATCATTTGATAAAGCATGATATATTGTATTTAATGAAGATATAAATACAACTAGGAGAATAATCTGGCCATAAATATACATGGAATAATTCTTCCTCACAATAAATAGTATAAGAAATTAAATGAGATTAAAATTAAGTTTATTTTCTAATCTAAAAAATATTTCAAAGAACATAAACTATCACTTATTCACTAATTTAACAAAAATGAAACACTATTTAATCAACATGCAAGAAATGAAGGGAGAAAATGACTTTTTTAATAAAGATTCTTCAAATAGAATGAATAGTTCTCAAAATGTTACAACACATGAAATATTAATAAATTATCACTAGCACTTTCACCCCAATAAGGTGCAATACTTACGCCGATAGGCTAAGCCCACATTATTTACAGCCGTGAAAAGCAGTGATCTATCTCACCTATCCCTCTCTATCTCTCCCTCACTCCCTCCCCCCTTCTCTCTCCCTCTTGTTCTCTCCTTCCCTCTCTATTTCTCTCTATATCGAATATCCCTCTCTACCTATCCCTCCCTCCATCCCACCTATTTCTCTCTCTCTCTCTCCTTCCCTCTCTACTTCTCTCCCTCTCTCACTTATTCCTCTCTAACTCTCTCTCCTTCCCCCTCTAATTCTCTATAACTCCCCTATCCCTCTCTACCTCTCCTTGACTCCCTCTCTCTCTCTCACTTTCCTTCTCTACTTCTTTCTATCCAACCTCTCTCTCCCTCCCTATCTCTATCTCACTTATCCCTCTCTACCTCCCTTCGTCCCTTCACCCTCATCTCTCTCTCTTTATCTATCCTTCCCTCTCTACCTCCCTGCATCCCTTTACCTTCATCTCTCTCTCTTTATCTATCCTTCCCTCTCTACTTATTTACTCTCCTCTCTCTTTCTCCATCTCACCTATCCCTCTCTACCTCTCCCACCCTCCATCCCCCCTTCTCTCTCCCTCTTGCTCTCTCCTTCCCTCTCTATTTCTCTCTATATCACATATCCCTCTCTACCTATCTCTCCCTCCATCCCACCTATTTCTCTCTCACTCTCTCCTTCCCTCTCTACTTCTCTCCCTCTCTCACTTATTCCTCTCTACCTCTCTCTCCTTCCCCCTCTAATTCTCTATATCTCCCCTATCCCTCTCTAGCTCTCCCTCCCTCCCTCTCTTTCTCACTCTCTTTGGCTCTATCTTTCCTTCTCTACTTCTTTCTATCCCACCTCTCTCTCCCTCCCTATCTCTATCTCACTTATCCCTCTCTGCCTTCCTCTGTCCCTTTACCCTCCTCTCTCTCTCTCTTTCTCTATCCTTCCCTCTCTATTTCTTTTCCCTCCTCTCACTCTCTTTATCTATCCTTCCCTCTCCACTTCTTTACCCTCCTCTCCAATTCATTCCAAAAACAACACTTCCTATACAACTTTAGTTTTTCATTTTTCTATTTGTTTATTGTTTGGATTTTATAACACATAACAAATTTTATTTTTATTAAAAATTTATTATATTATTTTATTTATTTTATTTAAAGAATTTTTTTTATTTTATTTATTATATAAATTATTTTATTTTATTTTATTTATTATATAAATTGTTATTTATTACATAATTTATTATTTATTTTATTTTTACATAAATTATTATTTATTTTATTTTATATATATATTATTTTATTTCAAGAATCTTTTTTAAAGCTAGTTTTTGTTTGACGTACTTTGATGCTTCATGTTCCACGATGTCCTTTTGAAAAGTAGTTATTGTTTTTTGGGTGTTGTGGATTTAAAATTTAAAAATTTAAAAATGATTTTGTCCTGCTATAAATTGCGTGGGGTTCACACCGGCGTAAGACTGCTAGAAATGTTGATGGGGTTCCCCCACTTATAATAGCCTATCGGCTAATTAACTATCACTTGCACCCCAATAAGGTGCAATACTTATGTCGATAGGGTAAGCCCACATTATTTAAAGCCGTGAAAAGCAATGATCTATCTCACCTATCCCTCTCTATCTCTCCCTCACTCTCTCCCTCTTGCTCTCTCCTTCCCTCTTTATTTCTCTCTATATCACATAGCCCTCTCTACCTATCCCTCCCTCCATCCCACCTATTTCTCTATCTCTCTCTCCTTCCCTCTCTACTTCTCTCCCTCTCTCACTTATTCCTCTCTAATTCTCTCTCCTTCCCCCTCTAATTCTCTATAACTCCCCTATCCCTCTCTACCTCTCCCTCCCTCCCTCTCTCTCTCACTTTCCTTCTCTACTTCTTTCTATCCCACCTCTCTCTCCCTCCCTATCTCTATCTCACTTATCCCTCTCTACCTCCCTTCATCTCTTCACCCTCATCTCTCTCTCTTTCTCTATCCTTCCCTCTCTACCTCCCTCCGTCCCTTTACCCTCATCTCTCTCTCTTTATCTATCCTTCCCTCTCTACTTATTTACCCTCCTCTCTCTTTCTCCATCTCACCTATCCCTCTCTACCTCTAGCACCCTCCATCCCCCCTTCTATCTCCCTCTTGCTCTCTCCTTCCCTTTCTATTTCTCTCTATATCACATATCCCCCTCTACCTGTCTCTCCCTCCATCCCACCTATTTCTCTCTCACTCTCTCCTTCCCTCTCTACTTCTCTCCCTCTCTCACTTATTCCTCTCTACCTCTCTCTCCTTCCCCCTCTAATTCTCTATATCTCCCCTATCCCTCTCTAGCTCTCCCTCCCTCCCTCTCTTTGGCTCTATCTTTCCTTCTCTACTTCTTTCTATCCCACCTTTCTCTCCCTCCCTATCTCTATCTCACTTATCCCTCTCTACCTCCCTTTGTCCCTTTACCCTCCTCTCTCTCTCTCTTTCTCTATCCTTCCCTCTCTATTTCTTTTCCCTCCTCTCACTCTCTTTCTCTAGCCTTCCCTCTCTACTTCTTTACCCTCCTCTCCAATTCATTCCAACCATGTAATCTTTTATAATGAATTACATGTCTCCTTGAAATCGAGAAGAGACCCAATATTTTTTTTAAAAATTGACAAGTGTCACATTTTACCCTTGAAAATCTTTGTCATGTAGAAATAATTGGGTGTAACAATCCATAAACATTTGGAACCCTTCTAAAGATTTTAGAAAACCTTTTTGATGCCATTGTAAAAGACATGTGACCTCTACCCATTGGCGAAGATAAATAATAAAAAATCCTAATGAAATGACATAATTTATCTTACCCATTATATTTTTCTAGCCATCATCCATATAGTTCTTTTGTACATCATTAATAAGGAAAATATTTCTCAACTTGATTTGTATATGAAAAATTTCTTTCATCTAGTACATTTTTACTTTTCTTAATGTACATATCTAATCTTGAGTCTTAACCTCAACAATTTATTCAAGTTGGTGTTGCACAAACTTGAATCCATATCTTGACCTAAAATATTTCTTCACTTAAAGGAGGATTTTTTTGAACTCTACTTTCCAATATTCAAATGTAATTATATCTATATTCCTATCCAAAATTTTAAGCATGAAATCCTCTTCCAAATACCTAAAATATTTTAGTTTCTCCTTCAACTTGATGTCTAATTTTCTTCAAAATGAATATATATCACTTATTAGTCCTCGAACTATATAATTGATTTATAATTCTACATGGAAACCTAGATCAAAATTAGATTGTACATATGAATACCCCCATTAATGGTACTCCTAGAATACTAGATCAAACTTATATTACATATGAATTTTATGTCCTTTTTGATGTAAAAATTTAACCCCAATTGAAAAGTGAAATACCATACAATGAAAAACCTACATCTAGGGTGTTTTTCTTTATATTCCAGAAGGTCTATAATGTTAACATGTCAGGTTCAACAAAAAAAAAGATATAAAAACGTATCCTAGGTCCTAAATGCAAAGAACCTAGGATGCAAGGGGCCTTTTTCCAAGTTTCATTAGGATGTAGATCAACAAGGTGTATAGGCTGACTATCACCCATGAAGGTGATCCAATTAGACCTAGATATACATCTAATTGAATATGGGGATGGATTGGATTTTTTTTGGAATTATTAACCGAATGATCCTATACGCCCTAATATGAAAAATTCAAGATCTTGATAACTAATAAACAAAAATAGTCAACTTTTGGCAAATCTAGAAAGTGTAGAGGATAGTAAACCTACTCATAAAATTGGTCTTTCTATACCTAGAAGGACCAATTTTCCCAAGGGTGTCCAGGTCTTTGTACGAGTGTCTTGAATTTCTTTTGGGGTCCTTTGGCTCTAGATCGAATATTTTATTTTCCATCTACAAAATTATTGAAATATCATCAGATAAATCTATAAGTCAGCTTTTGTGGCTTGACAAGGTTTGTGAAAATAATGGAACAATGAAAAATAGATCTTCAAGACCTCTTCAATCCTCTTTAAGCATGTAACTTGCACATTCAAAGAGAGGGAAAATGTTGTGGCATATATGGGATTTTCTCATTCAAACCCCAAGTAAGTGTTCCAAATTCCACAATGGAAAAATATTAATGATAAATGATAGTGGAAAGGAAGGAATGATGAAATCTCAATGTGTTGTAACTCACCCACTTTCAATGGTCACCTTGAAGGAATTAATTCATACACATCTCCTCAAGGATTTTAATCTTTCTTGCTTTAATATTTAAATGCTTTGGATACCTACAAAAGGATGTTAGCCTTCATAAAACAATGACAATAGGAACATACATGAAATTTGACATGATGTTGGATCTTGAATTGCTGTAATAAATCTTTGAAATGCTACTCTTAACAATAATGTTTGATAATAAGTTCTCCTTCCATTTTCCTTATAGTTTCAAATGGTCAAAAGACTAGGTATTTATAGGAATTTATCCAATTTACCAAAAATTAAATTCCAAAAGCTCACACTTGAAATTGGAGTTTTTGATGCTAAAATACTACCAACTTATTTGAATTTGGGTTATGGATAAGAGGGGGGGCCCAAATTTTTAGGACACACTTAGTTAGAGAAAAATAAAAATTGTTGTCATTTATTCAATGCTTGCAATCCTTTGAAAATGATAAAAATTAAGCCTTGGAATGCGTAATTTGGAAAATTAGGTTCTTAATTAGGTCCAATAATTTAGGGGGATAAACATAGTGTGAAATTGTTAAAAGAGTGACAATTTTTACCACTACAGAAAGGTATATGTCTTCTTAATTTGCCCCATCACATTCAATTTATAGAACTTGTAATTGAAAATATGTTTGTTAATGCACTCACATAAAATGCCATAGAACTGAAGTGTTCCATATGGAGGGAATTTGGAAAGTTTGTACTTACTTTGAATTATAAAGTTTAATGGGGGGTTGTTTAGAGCATTGATTTGACATCACAATTATGGATCCTTGTGATTTTAACCCCATAATATATGTTGAATTTCTTTTCCATCACATCAATGTATCCTTGTGATTCTCACATCATTTATGTGTGCCTTGATGCACACCCTTTTTCAGTTTCTTGTACATATTTTGGACCTACAAGTTGGTCTACATTCTTTGCACACTCTTTATTTTAGGTGGTCTAGTTATTTCTCTTATAATTAATGGGGGAATATAATGTGATATATCTTAATTCTTCTTTCAAAGAAGGAGTCGAGGAATCTTCTTTTTGGGAGGCCTCATGAACCTTATTTCTTGATCTCTCGTATAGGGGATTATTTCATTGGATCATATTTTATGAGATTATAGTACTCCTAATCATAGTACGATCTGTATTACTAACTTCATAGATTTTGATTGACTTTGTGTACATTGGTTGAGTAGTGTTCATATGTTAACTCATGCTGTGTTTTGTATCTGTTATCTCGATCTAAATTTCTTAGAGATTCGTTGATTCTAGTAGACACAAATCTATTTTCAGTAGAGTTTACAACTTATACATGCTTTAAAAGTTATTCATCATCATATGCCTATAATCAAAGGATATCTTTTCAAAAGGGCTTAAATCCTTCTCTTTCTCTTTTTTGGAGAGGATTTTTCTTCGCCCTAGGTTTTCTCCTTTTTTTCTCTATTTGTGAGAGAATGTAACTGGGTACCTAACATGACCTCATAGTTGGGACCCATTTCTATCTATTTTTAATTTTCTGATCTCCCCAAGTATCACTTAATGCAGTTGTTAGAGTGAAGAACTTATATTTTCATAATACTTAATTTTACTTAGGTTGATAAGGTTAGACAACACCTTGTGTATCTAAATGTGCAACCTTTTAGACCTCTAGAGGTTACTAAGCTATCTGGTAAACCTCATGTGCTACCTCTTTGAGGTTGGAAGGCTTTCCATCTCAGCTCAAAGTTCACTGAACATTGGGCATCAAGGTTGATGACTTGGTCAAATAGGTTGTTGGTTTGCACATTACTAGTGATCTTAAGGTTGACACATTTAGGACACTCACCAACCCATTTGTGCCACATCATGGGGCACTTTACATTCACATCATATGTGTATTTCCTCTTACTAATGTATATATGCAAGAATTTGTACTCATTCTAATTTTGGTCAACTAAATATAATCTTTGCATTGTTCGTTGTCCTTGTTTCTCATCTCCATAATGTCATAATTTTTTATAATATATATCATTGATCTTGATCATTCTTTAGGGAATTCGGAGTATAAAATTACTCTAAGAAAGAAAGAGTTAAGCTAATGATCAAGGCATAGACATAAGTTATGTTCTTCATGGGTAGCCTTTAGTGCTCCCTATTAGCCATTTTTGGGAGCACGTCCTCAATGAGGTTGGAAATAATTTATTATATTTTTATACTTTGTTGATGTATATTGGTTGTGATGTGAACTTGTACCGTAATATATATGAGATTTTATAGGTTATTCAAAGTTCTTTAATTCTAAAATTTGGGAATATGTGATGCCTTTTTATAGATTATAAAGTGGAAAATGACTGTTAAGTGTAATAATAATTTAAGTGTACTACATTAAGAAACTCTTTAAGTGGTACTCTACCTAGTATTGCAAGGACATACATACTTGATCCATATACTATGGTAATGACATGAGGTCCTATCTAATTTGGCTAAAATTTTACTTTTCTCTCATCTTAGTAATTTATGTTATTTTTATTTTCTTAAACTAAGGGATTCTACCTTGAAATTTCACTATAATACTATAAGTGTGAATAAGTAGAAAAGAATAAAACACTTCTTAATTAAACATTGTATCAAATACTAAGCAAATAATCTACTGAAAGTGTCTCATTGTCTCCTATCTTCAAAGATTTATTAAGCTATTGTGCTCTTGGATTTAAATAATAGTATAACTATTAAAATAATAATCTAAAGAATAGAATGATGTTGATGCAATGATGTGAAGCTATAGGATAATGCTAAATGATAAAAGAAACTAATATAACATGAATTTACATGAAAAACTATGGATGGAGCTACATGAGGCAGCCATGATATGAAAACTATAATGCTTGATGCTTGAAATCCTTGATTTTTGATGCTTGATGCTTGATGCTTGGTGCTTGAATTCCTACAGAGTAAGAGTGCATAAAATTGATCATATGGATCCTTTTCTTTGTTGAATGAATCTTTATTTATAGATTTCCTAGGAGAAGAAATGCATAGGGATAGCAAAGAGAGGCTCGGATTCAATCTGGAGGATTGAATGGTGAGAGATGGAGGAGATTGAGAAGATTTTGGGGATTGTCTCTACCATGAAAAAATCAAGCAAGAGAAGAGAAATGATTGATGGAAAAGGATTGAGAGATAAATTTTAAATTTGTCTTCCATTCCTCTCCAAATCTTCCTATGAAGTTTGAAAGCATTAATTTTGACATATTTCGACATAAATTAGACATAGGATATCTAATTTGATTTTTGAGGTAATATAGAGGAGTATTCTTTATGCCTTTATTTAAATATTTTTGATTTATTTAAATTAGCCAAAGAGGGATAAATAATTTAATAGAACATAATATTGAAATTGTTTATTAAATTAAAATAGAAGAAAATAGTAATTAATCAATAAATTATTTAATCTTTATTTAATTAATTTAAGATTTGATGTGATAGAATAAAATAGGGAAATGATAATTAAATCAAACAAACTATTTAATTTTTTTTATTTAATTAAGATGAGATAATAGAAGAATTAGAAAAATTTAAATGTGAATGTGAACATGAACTATATAAATAAATATTTCTATTTATTCAATCATAGAGGAATTTAGGATAATTAATCAAATAATTTGTATTTAATTAATCGGATTCTCTAGACCAATTTTAGGTGTATACATTTTTCTCCTCTTTGGAGTGATGATTTTATGCATTATTTCAAAGATAATTTTGCTGCTACTGCCAGTATCGATGAAAAAAGTTTAGTATGCCCCAGAAATGCCCCAGATATTGATTTTTAGATGATTGTATGATGATATGCCCCCTCGAGAGATAAATTAATGATTTGACGATTTGACGAAGATTTGATGAAGAAATGATTTATCTACCAACATTGATGAAGAAAATATAGCCCGTGGATGAATTTTAATTAATTTCATAAATGAAATTAATTAAAATAAAATAAATCCCTCAAAAATCCCTTTTGAAAAACCTATATAAGGTTAAAAAGGTCATTTTTATTTTCATTTGTACTTTTTGACTTTCAAATATTTGGTGAGAGAGACATTTGAGCTAGCTAGATCAAGATGTCAATTCCCTACCACACTCACTGGTTTGAGCATGTTCAATGTCACCGGTGACCAGCCATCTATGGACCTTCGGTACATACTCGTAATCCACCTCCATATTTGTAATTTCTTGATTTTTGTTCCCTTTTTTTTGTTTTAGCTTGTTTTTCATAGTTTAGCGCATCAATGTCGTGTTGTAGCACTTTACACCTTAGTGTACTGCTTTCATTAATTGTTGTAGCACTTTGAGAAATTAACACTTTCATTCATTTCTCTAGCGCTTTCATAGAAAAGTTTATCACTTTCATGAATGAGCGCTTAGATAGTCTAATTTAGCACTTCGATGCCTAATTCTAGCACCTAGAAAGTTCTAATGCTTTGATGCAATAAGTTGGCGCATTGATGGTTTGTTATAGCACATCGATCAGAGTATCACTTTAATGGACTGTTATAGCACGTTGATGTGATGAAATAGCGCTTTGAATTAAGTTGCACTTTGGATGCCTATTATAGAACATCGAAGTGCTAAAATAGCACTTTTGGTTTGTAGCACTTTGGATGAATGTTTTAGCGTATCCGAATGATGAAATAGCGCTTTTGATTTTTAGTGCTTTGAATGCCTATTTTAGCGCATCCATGTCAAATTTGCAGATTTTGACATAATTAACCTTGATTTCATCAATTTCTATCATGTCCATTCTTAGATTTGGTATGATTTGATTATCCAAACTCCCTAATGGCTGATTTTGATGATGAATAAGACTTACTCTCATGATCGGCGAGAAATAATCCTATTTGTGATGATCCTCATGATAGGTGAGAAATTTTTTCATATCTGATAAACCTCATGAAAGGTGAGATTAGATAATGTTCATGATGAACCTCATGATAGGTGAGGTTTGTTGATGTTTGTTAATGAATTTTGATTGAAAATTCATACCAAACTTTGATTGGATCTCATAGTAGAATGACTTTTTATTTTTGACATAGTGTACTAATTTAAAAAAATTTATGATGATAGGAGCATTTGGGTAATCTCCAGATGCGAGAACGATTTCCATGGACTACTGATTTGATTCCTCATCTGACTCCTAATGAGATTTAGATCATAGCTTGATGTGGTCTATCTAGTTTTCTTGATATGCACCAGATTAGGATTAATTGGGATCTCCTTACTGCTTTGACCGAGAAGTGGCACAATGGCCATAACACCTTCCATCTACCCACTGGTGAGATGATAGTCACACTAGAGGATGTGTGGCAGATTTTGTAGATACCTTTTATTGGAGAGGTAAGTGTCTATGATTCACATGAGGCTAGGGGGAGAGATTCACTCCACAAAGTTTTCCAAGATTAGCATATTGCAGGACCGATTGTTCGATGGCAAACAATGGTTGACGCCTATGCTAGCCTACCAGAAATGCTAGCTAGATTTATTGGAGACTTCCTTTGTCCTGATCATAGGTCAAAGGAATTATTTATGGGTTGGGGCTGTATTCTTGAGAGTATGGTCATGCATGGGACCAGATATGCATGGGGGATGTGCATGCTAGCCCACCTCTATCATGATTTACATTCAGTTGTGTACTTAGGAGGATGCAACCTATCAGCAGGGATGACTTTATTACAGGTTTGTGCGTGGGAGAATTTTTCCATTGCGTGAGCATTTCTAGTACTTGACAAACCTATAGGTAGGCCCTATGTTTTCTGCTATAGAGGTCGACTTACCCAATCTCAGATGGGTAAGTTAGAGCATTAAATACGGGTTTTGGATGATTTGGAGAGTTTTTTATGGTGGCCTTATCTGGATTGCGAGCAGTGCGAGGGGGATGATGTAGTGCTCGGGTATTTATGTGACTCCATGTGTTTGATCGGAAGGACTCCTTCTGTTCTTAAGAGATTTTTATTTTGACGGGTTTAGAAGTAGTATAGTATTGTGCAGTGTATTCCTCAATGGGTTTCTTATTATGCCCGATGGTAGAGTGATATAGTAGATTAGGGGCCATGCTTGTCTTATCAAACATTGTGGAGGGTTGTAGGTCTCTGCAGCCATCAGTTTGGGATATGCATAGGGATATTGTAGAGGCAACGATGACAGGGGAGTATGCCACATTTTTGGCTTTTCATCCATGTCCTTGTATTACCATTCCTGATGGGCCAACACCATTACCTATTGAGGAGGATCCTGTTGAGGATCCGACAATAGCTATTAAGGGTGAGGAGGATAGCGAAGATGACACTGAGTTGGGTAGCAGTGTCGAGAGTAGCAGCAGGGATAGAAATAGTGATGACAAGGATGGTGGTGGTGGAGGTAGCAAAGGGGTTGGGTTAGGCAGTGTCGATCCATCATCGAGCAGGCCTCGCAAGAGGTGAGCAGTAGAGGTGCCTTCTGTTGACCATCAGAGATTGATTGCCAGTTTGTAGATATAGGTACAGACTATGCAAGGATAGTTATTGTAGGCATAGGGTCTACTCATGTAGATGGAGACATAGATGCAGAGTTAGGAACAGGCTCATGCACAGGTCCAAGGATAGTTGCCAGTTGTTCAGACATAGGTTGGTACTTTGACAACCGAGAGGGACAGTGCTAGACAGATTTTTGAGAGGGCACAAGAGACTAGTGAGACATTATAGAGGGTATCCAATGGTACTTATGTTGCTGACTATATGACGGAGGTTCTGTGGGTTGGTCGAGAGGTGGACTTCTATAGGGGCTAATATCATGATGTAGCTCATGTCGATTGTAGATTGAGTTATGCCCCTTCAAGATCTAGTAGGACACATACCCAGACAGTCAGCGAGGGTGTGATGCAGCCTTCACAGAGAGATGCCAGAGATCTTGGTCCATCCAGGGGTGGTCGTGGTATTGGTCTTGGTATGCCTACACCTTGTGGCAACAACAGATCTTAGATGCTATTTTGTTATTTTAAGATATTCTTTTTGAGACATGATGTACACTTCGAGTCACCTCATTTTTGATAGTGTATCTTTTCTTATTTCAGACTTCATTGTATACTTGACATTGATGATATTTATGATATGCAGTTGATTACTATTTATCTATGATAGTTTATGCTTCTATGATGGATGCATTTATTTAACATGTTCTATATTATGTGATGATTCTATGATGAATGTTTGTATTTTATGTGATGATTTTATTTTTAAATCTTTATGTATGAATATATGATGTATGGATGTATGATGTTCTAAATGATGATTTTTCAATGAATAATATATGGATACTAATGAAATGATTTGCATTTATTGTAATGTGCTGAATTGTATGGATGTATGGTGAATGCATTTATTTTAATGTGTTATATAAAAATGATGATTTTGTGATGGATGATATATGGATGGATGGTGTAAATTTTGTGATATAATTCATGGATGATAAATGATGTATGGATTGAAATTGATCAAATGCATATGATAATAATGTAATGAATGATATGGTGTAATGAACATGTATTTGTAACAATGATAGTTTGTGACAAATGATAATGTAATGAATGATATGGTGCAATGAACATGATGTATTTATTTATGATATGATGTGGAAAAATGGTAGAATAAAAGCACAACTATTTGATGTTAAATGCATGAATCATGAGATGATAAATGCTTTGCAATGATGAGATGATTCTCCTATATGTTTTTGATGATTTTTGGTTTATATCAAGTATACTCAATCATATTTGTAGAAAAGATAATCATTAATTGGAATCCTTTATGTAACAAATACTCTGTAGATGTAGAATTTATTATGAATGCAGTCTAATTTTATCATGCAACTATATGCAAACCATTTTCATTTTAACAATACTTTGTGCTTGGTATCATCATAGAGCTTTCTAGGATGTTAAAAGTGAGTACATGCATTAATGATATATGTTAGACCAATGACGATCTAAGTACTACTTTCATGATTTTTGATATTGCAAGCAAACATAAGCATCTAGGTATAATTGAACCGAGATGACCTGAGTATTCATTGCGTACATAGGTGGAGATTAATCATTTTAGTGTGTGAATTCTTAATTTAATCAGTGATACATTTTCATAGCACATCCCCCGATAATTCACACATCTATATGATTAACATACAAACAACAGACAATAAAAATATCATTCTTCTTCCTTGTTTCTCTAGTTCAATACATCATCAAGTTACTCCAAAGAAACGATAATAATTAATCAAAAAAAAAAAATACAATTTATCCATCTTTTACTTAGAGTGTTTCAATCATTATTCAGATTAGACCATCCATCCTGATTTTGTGATGTTTTTGTGATTTTCCGAGATTCTCAACCAAAGACTTAACTGAATTTTTGTGATGTTTTTTCTTTTCTAGACTGACTTTTTGACTTGTTTTTGGATTTTCTAATATGATACAGATGTTTGATGCCTTTCTGACGATGATTTATGTTGTGCTTTGATCATTGTTTTTGTTTTCTTTTCATACTGTTCTTTTCCCATTTGGCAAAGTTGATGTTTTTGTCGCCCCCTGTGATATCTAGATGTTGCCACCAAGCTAGAGTGAGACATGACCATGTGAAATCATTTGATAAATGGATGCAATGATGGCAAGACTAATGATATGATATGAAATGGTAATGATGACCAAACTAATGATCCCGATATGCATCAAAATAGATGAGAAAGATGGTTTACAATAACATAGGATGCATGTTTCTAGGTTTTCACCATATGTTCTGATTACACCTTTTGTTTTTGTATTTTATTTTTTTTGTATTTTTTACATTTTTTTGTATTTTTTATGTTGCCAAGATGGCTATTTGCTAGGTTTTCATCAAGGAAACCATTTTCCATAATTTTGACCCGCGCACTAGGAAATTCAAGTATAGAACTTTCTAAGATGGATATTGTAAATAGGTTCATCAAAAAAATCCCCTTCTGATGTTGATAGTTGATAGGCCCCTGATCCATACACTTATATGATGACTAAAGGACCTAGCCAGTTAAGTTAAAATTTCCCTTTCTTTTCCCTATCCTACTGATTTTTGGGGTTCTCTTTTAGAACCAAATCGCCAACCTAAAAGACTCTAAGTTTTACCCTATGATTCTAGCTCCTTGATATTCTCTATTGGTAAGATGTTAGATGGTTGATAGCTTGTTGATGATGCTCATCCAATTATTCTAGTTCTTGAAGTTTGGATACCCTATAGTCCTCATTTGAAATGATTCCTCTTAGTGATACACAGAGTGATGAAATCTCTACTTCAATGGGTAGTATGGCCTCTTATCCATATACCAAGGAATATGTTGTAGCTCCTACCGGTGTTCTGATACTAGTTTTGTAGGCCCATAGTGCAAGATTAAGGTTAACATGCCAATCATGTCCAACATCATTAACCATTTTCTTGAGTATTTTCAAAAAAATTTTGTTAGAGGCCTCTGCTTGGCCATTTCCCTGAGGATAGTACGATGTTGAGAAACAATGTTGGATATGAAACTTATCACATAATTCCTAGACATCTTTGTTTTTGAATGGCCATCCATTATCAGTGAGAATGGATTGAGGTATGCCATACCAATAGATTATGTAATTCAATATGAATGACGAGATTTGTTTTCCAGTGATAGTTCTAAGAGGAACTACTTCTATCCATTTTGTAAAGTATTTTGTTGCTATGATTATGAACTTGTGTCCATTGGATGAAGATGAATTTGTCTTTCCTACCAAATCTAGTCCCCATTGACAAAAGGGCCATGTTGATGTGAATGGATGCAAATATTGAGCTAGTACATGTATTGGATTACTATGAATTTGGCATTTTTGGCATTTCTTTACAAAGTGATAAGACTCTTTCTCCATGCATAGCCAATAATATCCTAAACGGAGGAGTTTCTTTGCTAGAGTTATACCAACCGAATGAGTTGCACAAATACCCTCATGAACCTCATGTAAGGCCATCTCAAATTCATCATGTTCTAAACACTGAAGTAATTTACCATGAAGATCTCGATGATAAATTATGTTGTCGATTAAAATATGTCATGTGGATTGGCGGATGAAACTACATTTTTGGTTCTTGGAAAGATTGGGAGGGAGGATATTTTATTTTAGGTAAGCATAGGTTTTCTCATAGCCAGAGGTTTCAATGTTATCTAAATGGCATACGGTATTGGATTCCGAACTATTGTAAAAGGACATGATACTTGTTCTACCATAAACTCATAACATCTGCATTTCTCTAGCAATTGTAAGAGTGAAGCAATTGTGGCCATAGCATTCACTTCTTTGTTCTCTTCCCTTGGAATTTGATCAAATTTGACATTGATAAAAAATTATTTTAGATCATCTATTTTTTGTTTATAGGGCATTAACCTTACATCCTTTGTCCGATACTCATCATTTACTTGATAAATGACTAGTTGAGAGTCCCCATATACCTGTAATTCTATGATCTTTCATTAAATTTCTATTTTGACTCCAATGATTAATGCTTCATATTCTGCCACATTATTTGTAAATTGAAACATCAGCGTATAATATTTCAAGATGATGTATCCCTGAGGAGTGATGAACAAAATCCCTATTCTAGATCCTCGATGTGTATATGATCCATCAAAATACAATATCCATTATTGTGGCATCACTATCAGAATGTTTGCATCTAGAAAATCCCTTGTTATAGGTCAATCATCTAGTAAAGGAGCCTCTGCCAAATTTTCATTGATTTCTTGACCTTTGATGGCTTTTCTCTCCACATATTGAATATCAAACTCACTTAAGAGCATGACCCATTTTCCCACTCTACCTATTAAGGTAGCCTTACTGAGTAGATATTTTAAGGGGTCAATTTTTGCTATAAGCTTGATTGTGTCAGCTAGCATATAATGTCATAGTTGTTGAGTAGCAAACACCACCACCAAGTAATATTTCTCGATGAAAGTGTAGTTTATTTCATAGCCATTTAAAGTTCTACTGATATAGTAGATGGTATGTTCCTTTCAAGTTCATAATCTTCTTGTGCTAATAATGTTCCTAAAGAGATATTTGTTGTTGCAATGTATAGTATCAAAGCTCTTCCTTCTATAGGTAGCATGAGAATAGGCGATGACATCAGATATTGTTTAATTTGATTGAAAACTATTTTACACCCATTATCCCATTTGAAAACAACATTGTTATGCAATAGATGATTGAATGGATGACTTTTGTCTGCCAGTTGGGAGATAAATATTCTGATTGATTGGAGCCTTCCTTGTAGTGATCTGAGTTGACTGATATTTCTGGGAGGCAGCATTTCCATTATTACCTTTACTTTCATTGTATCTAATTCAATGCCCTTTTCTAAGACAATGTATCCCAAGAGTTTTGTTGATGTGACCCCACAGACACACTTCTTGGGGTTTAGCCTGACATTGAATTTATCTAGCCTTGTGAAGATTTTGTTTAGAATATGCAGATGTCCTTCTCTAGTACAACATTTAGCTAGGATATCATCCACGTAATCCTCCACGAAGGTGTGCATCATGTCATGAAAGATTGTTGTCATTTCTCTTTGATAGGTTGCTCTTGCATTTTTCAGACCAAATGGCATGACATTCTAGCAGAAGGTTCCCCATGGACATGTGAATGTTGTCTTCTCCTGATCTTCTGGAGCTATTTAAATTTTATTGTATCCGGAGAAACCGTCCATTATCGACATCATGGCGTGCCCTGACATCAAATCCACAATGATGTCTATATTAGGTAATGGGAAATCATCCTTTGGGCATGCTTTATTCAAGTCCCTGAAATCTGTACATATCCTGGTGCCATTGTCTAGCTTTGAGATAGGTATAGTGTTTGATATCGATTCGGCATAATCAATAGACCTTATGAATCCAACATCTAACAATTTATTTAGCTCAACCTTTACCATTAATGCGATATGGATATGCATTTTTCTCAGTTTTTTCTTTACAGGCTTGATTCCTATAGGCCAAGACAAATGATGCATGAGAAGGTTTGGATCTATGCCTAGCATATCAGAATATAACAAATAAAATTTAATGCTTCTTTCCTTAAATAATTTGATGAATTTTGGTCTCTCTTGATCTGTCATAGACTCTGCCAGATGTAAGATTTTTGCTCTTTCTTTAGTGCCAATGTTTATAGACTGTGTTGGCACCACTAGAACTGATGATCATTCATAATAATTCTTTGGAAGAGTGTCAAATCTCCCATCTTTCAGTGCCTTAGAGAGGTTTTCACCATCTAGATGCGTTCTTTATCTTTTCTTTTTCAAGATCTAATGCTGCCATAGAATGGTTTTCACCATTAGATCTATTATCCATGTTTTTATTTTTGCAACTAGAAGATTTGACACCCTCCTCCTGAGTTGCATTGTTATGAGAATTATGGATAGAAATTGTACCAATTTTATCACAACATAGGATATTTACGATGGCATCATCATTTGCAAATATGGATACATTTACTGGTTCAACAGGTTCCCAGTCAATAAGTTTAGGATGGAGAAAAGGCATGAAGTCATCAGATTGACTTAGGTTAATGGGGGTTAGGGTTAGGACAGCAATGTCATCATATTCATTATTATGGATGTCGATATCAATGATGGTACTCTCTTCAAGATTGTCTAGGTAACTTGATGTTTGTTCATCCCTATGAGAGGAAAATTTGCAATTCCTAACAATAGATGGATTAGCTATTGTCAGTAAACTAAAATAAACCTCTCCCTATGAAATTATTGATCAAACATAGAAGAGAAAAACATTACGTAAAGCATGTACAACTTAAAATATAAAAATCTAATCTAAGTTAACCAACCACCATCCCATAGGGGGATTGGTGCCCCTTGATGTGAGAAGAGAGCCCTTTCCCAATCCTTGATAAACAAATGATGTGATAATGGACAAAATGTGTTCTCAAATTAAGAGAATAACTTTGCATGAGCTTCTGTGTTGTGTGTTTGAAGGATAGGAGCATTGAATTTATAGTTGAGCTTGAAGAGAGGAGAGGCCAAATTGAAGAATGTGGGACTAATTCCCAACAAATAGGAGAGAGCCACTTGTTACAATGTGATTGGCCCATGATTGTGCAAGTTTTGGCCAATGTGCCCATTTCAAATTTGAAAATGACATTGAATGCATATGGTTGAGGGATTTGGGGGGAATTTTGTTTGAACAAAAAAATCAAACAAGGGAAGTTAATGAGGGCATATTCCTTGTGAGGAAACTAGGTGTTTTAATATATCAATTTAAATGATTTATTGTGCAAGTGGATAGGACATGGGTTAGTCTTAGCATTAATTAGAGATTTTGACTAATTAAGCTAGTGATTAGGTGGTGTGACATTTGATCTGCATTTTTGTATTTTTTGTAAATCAAATGAGAGGAAAATGAATGTTAATCATTTAATTAAATACATGTGATTTAATTAAATCAAGAGACCTTAGGAGATAAAAAGTGAATTATTTAATTAAACCTAATTTGTTTAATTGATGGATGAAATATGATTAATCAATGATGTTAATCAATAGTGTTAATTTTGCATGTCTACATTTTGCCCCTCTTTGAAGCAATGTACTTGTTGCATTGGTTCAAAGAATGATGCAGCCGACATCGAAATTAAAAGATTTCTGATTTTTTCGGATGCCCTAGTGAAAAAAAGTACATTAGTACATTGCCCCCTTGAGAGATCGAGTAAAAAGATTTGATTTGAGGTTGATCTCGCGATGAAGAGGTTTAAAGCGGATGTATGGATGGTTAGACTAACTGATCTATATGATAATGATGACATAAATGAGATTTTTTTATCTATATTATTTTAAATATCTTAAATGATTATGAAATGCATGTGAGATGAATGAGATGAATGATGTTGTCTGATGATGATATGACATGATTATGCAGGATGAGGATGGATGCATTGTTAGCATGAAAGAGGATAGAAGAATGAGAGGGATCAACCCTTAAATTCAAGAAGATGCAGAAGTCCAATAAGTCCACTAGTCGTCGAGACTTTATTGGATATGATGATGAATGATGATGATGTATTGCTTATCCAAGGATGGGAGAGATAAAGAGCATACCCTTCTTTATGTTTGATAACACACGTAGGTGCGATGCATCAAAGTATTAAGAACCATGATGGTGTTGTGACTAGTGTGATGAACTTTGACTCGTCAAATAGATTGGAGTACTCTTGTTCACACTTGACAAACAAAACCTCATTCGGAATACAGTTCAGATATTCTAAACATCTCAGTCCAAAACATCAAAAGGCAAGCCTTCTTATGTGATCAACAAGACATCTACAACATCCTTCTGACAAACAAAAAAAAGTACGCATGACAAATTTATTTTACAAGAATATCCAATAAGCATAGCAGATAAAAAGGATAATGATCTTTACCCCATTCGTTTCTCTCTAAACCTATTTTGTTTAGGCATCATTGAGAGGTCCTTGGAATGAGTGCAAAATAAGTTAAGTCAACAAAGACCAAGAAAAAAAAGCAATCAAACAAGCTAATGTTCTTCATACCACTAGCCAAGGCTAAACTACTGTGGGGTACTCGATGCTTATGTCCAATGTAGAAAAGATTCAACCTAGGACATGTTGTGATTAGGGTTTTGATGAGACTGATTGGGTGATAAGCTATTGATACTCCAAGTTGATCAACTTGCATGCTTATGAATTGAGGCTTGAGACTTTGACGATTAGGTGTTCACTTTGGAACTTGCTAAAATTGCTTCTAATTGACTCACCAAAGGGTGAAAGCGACGATTGACTTGATGGTGATAAGATGGGCAAACATATTTCCACTCAATTGCAATGAATGCCTAAGGATTGAACCAAATGTCTTGAGGGATGATCAAAGATCAACCTTTCCTACGTTTAAGCTCAGAGACGACGTAGTTCAGACAAGGTGAAAGACTGACATGACTTAATGATGAATTTTTTGAAGATTTTCTGAGACTTTTTGAATGTTTTTGGATTTTTCTGATTGAATTTGGGAAGAGCACAAAATATACACATATCTGATCCATCACCAATTTCAAAGATATGACCCCAACGTTTTAGCAATATAATTCTTTGATAAAAGGCAAGACAAATTGACCTTAGGAATATGCCAAGTAGTACTATGGTGGAATATGATATGGTCATCAGCTCAGGCTATGGTATGAATGCGAGAAAATGGGTGGATGGATGATTAATGAAAGGTGATGGAGTGGATGGTTTTTGTTCCCGTGGATATTTCCTTGATTGTGGTTCAACATCGAATTTGTGTATATTTTCAGATTTTGATTATTGGCTAGGTGCTCGACATTGATGATCTTTTCCTCGATGAGGTCTTGGATGATATTATTTAGCCTCATGCAATTTGTGGTGGTATGTCCCCTGATCTTGTGAAAGTCATGAAGGAGATTTTCTTTGTACCATGGTAGTTTGGTCATGGGTTCCACGTATTTCTCAGAGTTAGAGACCTTGATTAGGTTTTCCTTGACCAACTTCTTCATTATGGATTCAATGGATTCTCCAAGAGCTGTGAACCTTCAGTTGGGAGGATATTTCCTTGGAAGGTGGTCCTCCTTGATTAATCAAATTGTTGATTTGATTGCTAGGAAGTGGTTGTGATTGTGCTACTATATTAGTTTGCACATTACTGCGATTATGATTTTGTAGTTGGTGATGAGTCTCGATGCTCTACTTAGGGGCACAGATGACCACTTTAGCATTGACCATGCTGTCGTTTGTGATATTTTTGTCCCTCTACCATGCTCGAGGTTTATCTTTATAATTGTTGGATGAACGGTTATCCTACGATGGAGTGAATGTTGATGCACCTCCTCATGCAGTAAGGGCTCTTTCGATGTTGAGCGCCTTTGGAATTAGTTGATCGCATCGCATTTTTAAGAAGAATGCCAAGTTTTCATCTAGATTGGATATGATTGTGCAAACTTGTTGTTCTTTTGGCATGGTCCACTTGCTCTAACTGGCCTTGGATCACCATCTTTGCAAGAAGGATGTGAATAGCTCTCCTTTTCTTCATTTGAATGTTGATAGTTCTTCCAAACTAACATTTGCACCCATCTTGAAAGCATAATTTTTAAGGAATTCTTCCACAAATTCCTCGAATGTTTAATTTCCCATGGGTAGGCGAGAAAACCATTCCATGGTTGGACCAATTAGATTTTGAGGGAAGAGTCACATTAGGTATGTGTCATCGTAGCAACCTCCATGCAATGTACCTGAAATTACCTGACGTGGTTTTCAGGGTTTCCCATCCCATTATACTTGTTGAATTTGGGGATTTCAAATCCCTTTGGGAATGGTACCATTGTGAGATCTCCGCTGAATGGATAGGGACACAAGTTGTTTGGTGTTCTGGTTGTTTTCCCTGATTGGAGGTCCAACACTTGCTGCGAGAGCAGTTTGATTTGTGTTGCGACATAGTTGCATGGATTGAGAGGCAAAATGAATGTGTTTTGAGATGTTTGGGATGTTTGATTGGTGGGAGGGGTACTGGTGGGAGTTTGTTGCAAACTCTGTTGTGTATTCAAGGCCTGCTGATATGCCTGCATTTGCATCAACAATGCTTGTTGTTGATCTTGCTGCTATTGTGCCAATGAGGCTTGTTGTTGGGTCAAGTTGCTATAGCGCCAACGAGGCTTGTTATTGGTCAAGCTGCTACTGCGCCAACGAGGCTTGTTATTGGTCGAGCTACTATTGCACCAATGAGGCTTGTTATTGGTCGAGCTGCTACTGTGCCAATGAGGCTTGTTATTGGTTGAGCTGCTACTGCACCAATGAGGCTTGCTATTGGTCAAGCTGTTGTTGCACCAACAAAGCTTGTTGTTGGGCGAGCTGCTATTGAGCCAGTGAAGTCTGTTATTGGGTGAGGTATTGTTGAGCCAATGAAGTCTATTATTGGGCGAGTTACTATTGAGCCAACAAAGTCTGTTACTGGGCGAGCTGCTATTGAGCCAACAAAGTTTGTTATTGGGTGAGCTGCTATTGAGCCAATGAAGTCTATTATTGGGTGAGTTGTTGTTGAGCCAATGAAGTTTGTTATTGGGCAAGTTGTTGTTAAGCCAATGAAGTCTGTTATTGGGTGAGCTTTTGTTGAGCCAACAAAGTCTGTTGTCTAGCATTTTGTTGTGCCTGAAAATATTATAAGGTCTGTTGGTATGCTTGCCAATGGATTGCTTGTAGTTGTGCTTGGTATTGTGCTTGTTGGGCTGCATGTGCCTCTTGCGTAGCTTGTGTGGCTTGTGTAGCTTGTGCAACTTGTTGGTTTCGGAGCACCTTTTGGTGGCAGCTTCTCGAGCAACTTGCAACATGATGGAGAATGATTTTTTTCATGTTGTGCTTTGGCGGTGGTGGCAGCAGATTGGGAATGATGCCAACCATAAGACCAAGTGATGTTGATATTTCTTGAATTGGATCTTTGTTGGGTATTATTGGTGGATTTTGATCATGATTGAAAATTGGCCCTTGGTGTGTGTTGATTTGATCATTGAATGAGATGGAAACATCTTCAATGTGTTAATTGATGGATTGATCTTGATCACCATTTTCAACAAGTGTGGAGGAGAGATTGTTAATGCTATTGCTTGTGGTTGAATTCTGATTAATGTCCCCAATAGTTATTAGCTTTTGATCAATTAGGTCTTGGATGAGATTTTTGAGTTGAATACAATCTGATGTTGTGTGTCCCTTCACTTTATGAAAATCACAAAAGTGTTTTTCATCATACCCTGGTGGTTTCACCATGGGCTCTTGATAATTCACATAAATAGGGATTTTAATGAGATTTCCTTGTATTAGTTGTTGCAAGATAGACTCAATTGGTTCCCCAAGAGGTGTGTATTTTCATTTGCTACCTTGTGACATTTGTACTTTAAATTGACCTTGTGGCAATTGATTTTGGAGATGCGGTGATTGATCTTTGAGATGTGGTGATTAAGTTTGTTGTTGATTTCATTGATCTTGATATCCAATTTCTTGACATTGGGGATATTGTTCTTGATGTGGTTGTGGAGATAGCTCAATGCTTTGATGACATGGTTCAACCAATGGAAAAGTGTATTGATTTTGGGGTGGAGACATCTCTTGGTGCAATGGATCCACTACTTTGGCAAGCGAAGCAATTTGATCCCACAAAATTTGATCTTGATTTTCTTGATATGGCTGTCTTGGTTGTTTAGCAAGCATATTTGAAATGTATCCATGTGGTGCTTTATTGGGATTGTGGACAAGTTGATTTTGGATAATGCTTTGCTTTGGTGTGATGTTTAGATTCGGCATGATAGATTGAAATTAAACATTGTTGTGGTTGGGAATCATATTGCCCTGATTTAGGTAACTTTGATTTTGCATGTTGTTACCTTGATTTGGATCAATATATGGAGTTATCAACATATTGCTTGGATTTCAAACAGCATTGGTTTGATTTGCAAGCATATCTATCCCAAAGTTTACCAAGTGTGGCTTTGATAATTTTGTGTTTGACAAACTTGTATTTGGCATGTATGGATTTGGTAGGATGGTGTTGTTTGGAAAAGGACTCATGCATTGATTGTTTGGTTGGTAGATTTATAGGTTTGGACTTGGATTTAAATCTACCATCGAAAAAGGTGTTCCAAAATTTAGATTGGGCATACTCACAATTGTTGTACTTTTGATGTTTTTAGGAGATAATGATGCCATGTATAAATGTGAGTTTCGATAATCAATTGGCATTGCGAGACTTGGATAGTTTGGTTTAATTGGATTACTCTTGATGGATGGATCAAGTTTTTATTCCATGTCCCTCTTGTGTTGAGATCGAGATTGGACCATATAATGAAGATTAATTTTCAAGAATGTAAGAGATGAACCTCTAATCCTTTAGATCGGTCTAAACCTTAGGTTCAAAGAAACGAAGAACTAGGATAATTGAGGGATCAAAGTGATGATGAGGATGAGATAAACGAAAGATGAGTGATACAGTTGAATGGAACTCTTAAAGAAACTTTCAAGGAAATTCTAAACTTTTTAGAACTTTGATTGATTGTGATTGGATTGATAGTTTGACTGAATGTGTTAAGTCAAACAAAATGTGATAAATGCACTTATAAACCCTAGGAAGTTGTGTTATCCTAGAGTGGACTTGTACATAAGAGGATGGTTTGACTAAGTGCGTTAAGTCAAACGAGGTGATGATTTGATAATTTGGCTAAGTGTGTTAAGCCAAACAAGATGGACTCATAAACCCTAGGAAGTTGTGTTATCCTAGAGAAACTCATGTATAAGATGATGGTTTGACTAGGTGTGTTAAGTCAAACAAAGTGGTTTTAATTTTGCCTAAAATTTTAGCATAAAAGATGTTTACAAAGTTTCCAAGAGTTGTTGTTGAGGTGATTTTTTGACTAATTTTGATGGTTGAGAGATGGATGAAAGTGATTGAATTTGATCTTAGACTTGACCTAGATAACACTTCTTCTTACAAGACCTTGGTGTTGAAGGAAATGCTCTACTTCCTATGAGAGGAAAGCAAACCATTCAAAAAATTTGGGGTTCTGTTGATAGTAAAACTCATACAACTCAGGATTGTTACTTGAAGTTGTTTTTTTTTTTGTAAAAGTTGTAAACCAGTCTTTCTCTGAATTTGAAAAGTCTCTCAAGATGCTCCTCATGAGCTTTTAGAGTAAGCTTCTTGAACTTTGGTTTTTTGGATTTTGATTTTGCGAGAAATCATTTTAGAAAACACATGTGTAATCCAATTTGTCTTTTATCTTTCTTTAATGTATTCTTTTTACCAAAAGCACTTGCTTGTTTATCTTTCAAATTTTATGTCTAATGTCTCACTTTCATTCTCATCCCACAAAGTCCATTATGTGGAAATCAAGGAAAATAGGGCAAAAGTCTCCTATGTTTAACCTTATTGAAAACAAATGGTGATAGAATCCAAGCGCTTAGAAACCTCTAAGGATATGATCCCTAGGTAAAGCAAGAGTGATTAAATTCTTCAAAGGTATTTGTTTCCTAAAAGGGGTTTGAAATTTGAAGGTCCTGTGAATTTTTCTTTTCAAATATTTTTAGGAACCAAGCAATGTGTTTTCCACTTCCAAGCACTTTACAACCCTAGGATGATGAAACAATATTTTGTTGTGTTCCCACTTGGATGAATCCAGTTGGGCATATTTTGTGCAAATTGCTAAATGCTTGACCACACTGGCTCCCCTCCATGGCACACACTTCTCAGGTCAGCCAAGCATTAGTACCCATGAATCTCCTATGGCATACTTTCTATTTCCACAACAAAACCGCATGTATAATGTGGGGCAACTTCAAAGGACATGACCTTTTGCATGAACAAAATAGACAAGGTTTTCAAATTTTTCTAAATAGAGGGTTCTAATTCGGGCATTCCGTTCATGGGGGATTATCCAACATCGGTGACAGTCCATTTTTGTCCATCTTGTTGAAATAATCCTCATGATTCTTGAACTTTTCTCAAGAATCCACACTTATATACGGGTTGGAAGTCGCTTGGCTTTAACGTGTTCTCGGTTGGGTCATTCCCTTGGGTGAGTACTTTTTCCCACAAGGCATTCCCTCTAAAGGTACACAATAGAGAGTAAGTGCATTCATAGTTCGATCATCTTTGTTTGTGTGAACAAAGAGAGAACACTCGAAATGTATTTTTCTCACACTAGACAAGTTTGTTCAATTTTAAGTTCCCAAATCGAAGTGTGAAGGCAATCTTTTTGACAAGTTAATATCACCAAAATGCTTTTGATTCTCAAGATCCTTGTGAAGTGCGAGAGAAGCGCATACGCATTTTAATGATATTAATTTGTGAAAAATATTGCAAAACATGACAAACACTTGTTCATTTTAAGTCCAGAAAGCAGTGATGAGTTCGTTTTAAAAAACACCAAATGAGATGTGAATTTGCCTTGTTCAATTTTAAGGCCAAATTGAAATCTAGTAAAATGTCTAAGGTTATTTTTAACCAAGCTTAAAAAAGATCAAGTTAGTGATTGAATTTAAGCCCAAATCAAAAATTTACTTGGTTCAAAACAGAAAACTAAAGCGTGAATTGGAGCCTTGGATTATAACCACAAGCATTAAAAAATGCTTTTGAAGTCGGAATTTTGAAATTTCTCAAACCCCGATTCATTCGCCTTTGTTCAACTCCAAATTTTAGTGCTTCAATCCTCTTTAACTCTAGGATTTTCCTTATTTGCTTCCATTTCAACATGAGAAAAAAAATAAAATTTGTCATTGTCCCTTGATGCCAACCTATAATCAGTATGAAGTTATCACAAATGAGGGGTATGATATTTCAAAAATAAATGATAACTTAACATAATGAATATAGTTTCAACTATAATGAATTTACAAATGTATCAAAATAGGAAAGAAACTCATTGGAAACAAGTGTTTGAGATCTAATAAAAATTTAGTTCACAAACTATTTTTGTAGAAACAACTCATTTAAACATTTGCCTCTTAAACCTCTTTTTGACCTACAAATAAAATTTATTCAAAATTAGATTTAATCTTTCTTTATGATTTGCCACTACACTTCAAAAAATGGATTGCTCTCTATTAGAATCAAACATGCTCTGATACCATGTTAGAATTGGCTATGGATGCCAAGATCTATGGACCAAATAGAAAGCACAAATAAGAGAGAAAATAATATGAAAAGAATAAACTGTATTCAATGTCAATGATAATGCTTCAATGTGTGTACAAATGCAGTAGAGACCCCTTGGTTATATAGCTAAGGTGAGAACATAGGAGTGCATAAAATTATGACAAGTATTGTAATCTTATGACATGAGACAACAATGAAAAGCTATCACTCCACCTAAAGTGGAAAGGTGATAATGTGATAATTACCACAAATAGTGGATCTACCACAAAAGGTGGAAACCTAATCACATGATATGTCCATGAAAGGTGGAGGTGATAGAGTGATAACAAGATAAGTCCACCAAAGGTGGAAAATCTCCAACAACTCCTATGTGGTCCCTAAGTAAACTTAACTAAGGTGTAATTATGACCTAGGACAAGGTACAAAATATTGAATTACACCAACACCCCCCCTTAAGTGCAACTTAGGGAGAATGTACACAAATGCAAACAATGCAAGATGGGTCCCGACAACTAGGCCATGTTAGGTACCCATGTACAAATGCAATGCAATCTCTCACAACTAGAGAAAAGGAGAAAACCTAGTGGGATAAAACTCCTCCCCAAAAGAGAGATGAAATACAAGATAGAAATTCTCTCAATCATGAATGAGATGGTAAAAACCCCATGTGAGGAAAAAGACCCCCCCATAAGAGAGAAGAAGAGAGACAATGCAGCCCCCCTCAATGTTGAGTCTCCTACAATGATGGTAGAAGCTCGACATTGAATGCTGAAGAGGATCCAATCTCGTCGAACAACATTCCTCCCCTTAGGAAGAAGAAAAACCAATAATGTATGTAGGATGGATGATGTCTCTGAAGCATGCTCAAGTGTCTCCATGGCGATTTCGAAAGCTGACACACTCCAAATAGGCATTCTAGCCCACACTACTGAAGAGTACAATCCAACATCTAGTAGAGAAGAATGTAGAACATGATCCAAAGAGAAAGATATCCCCTCCAAAGATAAAGAAGCCTCCTCCAAATGTTGTCCAAAAGTATCCACACTCATGTCAAGCTGCAAAGAACGATCATGTAGAGAATGAACAAGAGGGTCAGAGTGTTCCCTCGCAACAACTGAAGAAGAAGCATTTTCATCAAAGAGAAGATGAATGTCATCAATGATATCCCCCAAATCTGCAAGATGAGACTCCACAAACAAGTCTGAAATACCTGTCAAGAAGCCATCCAAAGTAGCCATATCTAGAAGACAATGTATATCCTACTGCACTGAAGCACAAGGAACCCAAACTGTGGAATCACAAGCATCATCATTGCAACAGTAGATGGAGGAGATGAAATGCATGGCTCAAGTACTGGATCTGATGTGAGAACTCCCAAGTTCAAGTAGCCAAATGTCTCCTCTAAATCATGGTTCACACTAGAAGTGTGATCAATAGTCGAAGGAAGAATGTCACCATCAGAAGCAAAATATGCAAAGGTATACAACCGAGATGAATGATCAACCACCCCAGTAGCAATAATCTCTCTACTCTCCAAGTCTTGAATGATGACTGAATCAGGTGTGAACTCCATAGTTCTCCCATTTCTACAATGTGTAATCTGATAAATGGAAAGAAGATTATTCGTCAATTGAGGAACAAACAAAATATCTTGAAAAGTGTTGTCCCCAAAACTAATAGATCCCTTCCCTTTTACACTCATGTATGTATTGTTTCCCATCAAGATAGGAGAAATAGAACAAGGCTGAAATGAAGAGAATATATCCTGCGAAGATGCCATATGATGTGATGCTCCTGAATCTAGAAGCCATCTACCTGATCTTGGACTTGAATAAGCACAAAGAGCTTGACCTTGATTTCCTGATGTAGATGAAAAATCAGCAAGACCTTTTCCCTTAGACTATTTTGTAGAAGAAGGAGAAGAAGATTCTATCATTCTAGAAGGCAAACCAATTTGATTTCGTTTGAGAAGATTTTTCAACTCATCAATATCCTTCTTATAACAATAGTGTTCTTCATGTCCATCCTTTTTGCAATATGCACAAAAGGACCTCTCCTTCTTAGATGATTTCTCTTTTGAAAATGAATGTTTATGTTCTTCTGTGGATTGTGTGTTCTTTTTAGGCTTGTACTTATTCTTTTCTTTGCTATTTGAAGACTTCTCATCTTTTACAACCAAGGCATGTGATTTTGAAGACTTCAAAGTACCCATTTGAATAAGCTTACTTTTCTCTCGAATCAAAAGATCTGTGAGAGCCTCAAAAGATGGTGATGTGAAATTGCTATTTGTCAATTATTGAGTCTGAAAACTTGAAACAAAGGCTGCATACTCAGCTGGAAGCTTGTCCAACAAGTTAAAGACCAATTGATCATCTTCTTTCTCAATACCACAATCTTGTAGTTGTGCTCTTAGCTCATTTGCTTTAGTGACATAATCTTGAATAGTGTCAAAATTCTTAGGATCAAGGCTTAAGAGATCATTTTCAAGTTTGTATCCCTTAACCTTATCAACCTTGCCATACAAAGTAGCAAGCTTATCCCAAGCTTCATTGGCTGAAGTACATTTATCAACATGAAATATGAGATCATCTGAAATGAACTTTCTTAGTGTACCCAATTCCATAGAAGTTTTAGTGAGCCAATCCATATATGCAGTTACATCTGCCTTAGGATCTACAAGTGCAGTTATGGTTCCATCAATGTAGTAAATTAAACCTTTTTTCCATTAGTTTACTCCATACACGTACTTTCCCTCTAGCATAATTATGTGTAGTTAAGAGTGGAACATTAGATGAACCCATGATGGAATGCAAGAGCACAAAATAGGCACAATCACACAAGAGACACCCCCCCCAAATTCACTCAATCAAGAGACCCCCCAAGAAATATCGGAGCTTGGCACTTTATGAGTAGTGCGTTTATAATTGCCATTGCCAAAAATAGCAAAGTGGACTTTGATCTTGGTACATGCAGATGCCAAAATAGGCCTCAAATTCACAATATAAAAAATTACAGTAGATCAGATAGATCTTATCACACCACTAGAAAGTACAGGAAAAATCATGCACTTTCAAAATAAACGGCACCCAAAAATGTTACCGTAGGAGCAAGTTATGGGCTCCCAAAGTTCTCAAAATGAGGACAAAGCAGCAACACCTGTGAGAATCTGAAATTTCTGAAAAAATCACAAGCCAAAACCAAAAACTGATTGCACCACTGTGAAGATCACAAAAAATTATCCCAAATCAAAAAAAAAATTCTCAAAAAAAGGAGCCAAAATGATTGAGTTATGAGCATTTGAAATCGGACTACAAAATCTAAAAGCCCATCCGTGAAGGGGGAGAAAATTTTCAAATGAGCGCTGATGTCAGAACTAACGCATTGCTGACATCAGTAATTGAAAGCATTAAATTTGACAATTTCTCGCTCGTTGCCGAAAAAGCGCCCCTGACCGGAAAGGAGGCTGGAATATGCTTAAAATCACCGGAATATTCCTCCATCAGAATCTGTACCAATTAGAGAATCTTTGATGGAATTGGAATATTCTTCTTAGGTAATGAAATATTCTCTACATGGTCGCTGTGGACAAAATCTTCGACTGCCGGAGATTTCTGGGCGCCACCAGAATATTAGCCGGTGATGAACCGACCGGTCCAATGAGCCGCCGGTAGAGTTGGGGCCGCAATAGTGGGGCCTCCTGCCCTTACCACGCGATAGACCCGACTGCCGGTACAATACCTATGGGTACTGACAGGTCTGCGGACTATACAGCTTGCAGGCTGTATAAATTTTTATTTTTATTTTTTTATAGATATATATTTTTTTCAATATTTTGATTTAAAAATCAAAAAAATCAACACATATATTTTTTTGAAATTTTTCTACAAAATTTTTCAAACATTTTTCAACAATAATTTATTTTGCAAAATCATACCATCCGTCATTATGATGCCTAGGGGCCATATGGCTCTTTGGGCATAAAAATTTTGCTTCACCGAATTATTTGCTCCGATTTGGATGATTAGATAGTCGATCTTAAGGTTTTTGGCCCTTCTGGACGCGATGGCATGGTCGGATTTGACCCAAAATGCTCCAAAAATGTAGTTACCTTCTGGATCTGGCAACCACAATGTAGCTTCAAACCCTCATAGATTTGGCCTCATATGTCCGATTTGGATGAAACAAAAGGCAAAATCAACTTTCTCAAACCTTTCGGATGCAATGGTGAGCTTAGATTTTCACTAGCAAGCTCCGATATAAACCTGTAATAAAGAGCCAAAAATGGAACCTCCCCAAATTTGGTACCTCTCTTCAGAAATAGACTCTCCAATGGCACCCAAGCTGCTCTGATACCATGTTAGAATTGGCTATGGATATCAAGATCTATGGACCAAATAGAAAGCACAAAGAAGAGAGAAAATAATATGACAAGAATAAACTGTATTCAATGTCAATGATAATCCTTCAATGTGTGTACAAATGTAGTAGAGACCCCTTGGTTATATAGCCAAGGTGAGAACATAGGAGTGCATAAGATTATGGCATGAGATAATAATGAAAATCTATCACTCCACCTAAAGTGGAAAGGTGATAATGTGATAACCACCACAAATAGTGGATCTACCACAAAAGGTGGAAACCTAATCACATGATATGTCCATGAAAGGTGGAGGTGATAGAGTGATAACAATATAAGTCCACCAAAGGTGGAAATTCTCCAACAACTCCTATGTGGTCCCTAAGTAAACTTAACTAAGGTGTAATTATGACCTAGGACAAGGTACAAAATATTTAATTACACCAACACTCTCCTTACAAATTTTGCACCTACTTGTCACATATAAAAATTTTGTGAGATAGATATACATTTTGAAAGAAAAACCTATTCAATAAATGCACATGCTTGTCACATATCAAAATTTTGTGAGATAGATATACATTTTGAAAGAAAAACCTATTCAATAAATGCACATGCCTCTCACTTCTTTTGAAATGACCTATAGACAATGTTTGAATTATTCAAATTTTGTGAATGATGTGCATTTACTATCTTGAAACAAATCAGTTGTATTGTCTATGAAAAAGTGACATTGATAGCTCTAAAATAACAATGTCTAGACCTGTCATTCCTTTATGATGGAATAATTCCCAAAATTCTTTCATCAATTCTTGCAATTCAAAAGATTCAACACGATATGTTGAAAAGAATAAAGAAACTTTCAAAGCTAATGCAAGTAGCGAGCTTAAAGCCAGCGACCATAATCAAGTTTCAAAGAGCATTTTTAAAACTAAATGTAATTGGCAGGCGTGAAGTCATCTCAAAAGATTTCAAAGGTAAATGTGAATGACAGGTGCAAAGCCAAATTTTCAACCTTTTCCAGCATCCTTATTGCCCATGCCAAAATGACAGTGACCTTTCAGCATCCACCTGTGCTAGCTTGCGTTACACTTCATACAAAACCGTAACTGTGTTGGGCCGTGTTACAATTGATCAACGTAGACTTTGTTACCCAAGTGGCTGACAAAAAATGAAATGCTTTTTTTTTTTCATCATTTACATGGCAAGTGCAGGACCCTGCAAAATATGGGAGTATAGACAAGGCAAGTGAACTACCCGACAGAGCAGTTAAAAGATAGTAATGTCTTTAATGATTGCCGTGGAAGTCATAGACTAGGCACGTGAATTTTTTGACATAAAACTTAAAATAAATGTATGAAACCAAGGCACGCACACTGTTCGAAAGGTTCATCTAGAGAATCCTATAGTTAAGGTCTTTACAAAGGACTTGGTATTACTGTATTTCGAGATGCTCCTAATCATGGAAATCGGGTATCGTGGGCAAGTGCCATGCTGGGGGGCACGTATGGATATTTTTTCCACTACCACCTAGCTACCCAAGGTTCGAGTCTCTTAGCTAATATTTTATTGCAACCGGGATATCCAGTGTTTCACGGGAGGAAGAGAAGGGGTGTATTTCTCCATCTCCAAGTAGAGGATTACGTGCCTTGTCATGGATCCTTTCGACTTTGTCGGACAAGGCCTTCGCTATAATTGATATCTTTGCTAGTGGAATATAAAATGAATTTGTTCCCACAAGAAGAGCTGATAGAGGAACCCCGCGCCCATTTAAAGAGGAAAAAACTATATCTCAACAAAGGCAGATGCAGGCAGGGGATGGTCTTTAAATCCAAAGAAATCTACTTCAAACATACTGGCCTCCAAAAAAGTAAGAAATAGCATGGTGAATAAAGCTTAGCAAGGTCTGTGTGGTGGCCGAGAGCATTTCTCAGGGTAGATTGATTTTTTTCCAAAAGGAAATGCTGACAAAGGAACCGCAAACACACATTCAAAGAGAAATAAAATGTATCTCAACAAATGGAAAACATCAGCAGTGGATGGTTTTCAAAACAATGAAATCTACTTCAAACATATTGATCTCCAGAACAATAAGAAATAGTACAGAGAGCAAGGCTTGTTAAGAATATGATTTGATCTATTTAGATCACCATCCCCAGCTAGGAAGTTTCTTACCATAGCGTACCACTGCCCATGGATGAGGGGCAGATCACCTGGCAAAGGGCATAGGAGATTGTGGCTTGCCCTATCAGCAATAACAAGAGTAGCAGCATTGGTGCAAGTAGATAGGTTGCAAGAGACAATGGAGAAGGTTTGTGCTCTATAAAATAGGTGAAGAAAACAAACACATTCTCCAGACGCCTCAACTACTCTTTACTATTTTAAATGGTCCTAAAAGTTGAAAACTTCTTGTACAAAATCAAAAGTAGAAAACAAAATAAAATAAAGATATTCAATATTCAAACTACGCATCCATCTTCTTAATTAATGATATTAGGTGTTCCCCTCTATTTTCTTGAATCACACACAGTGAAGGCAATGGTGAAATGACATAAAGAGCAGATTTTTTGTGATTGAGTATAGAGTGAATCACGCACAATGTTAATCATGCACAAAGAAGGCGATGGTGAAAGGTGGGTGTAGGTTCAATGTGAAATAATATTCCATCAAAGAAAATATTATCACAAGGATAACTTTAGTCTTTATGATGTGGATGACTACCTTTGGAATCTTTGTAAAATGTAAAAGTTACATCGACAACAAAATAGATAATGGAAAATGCATGCCATGGAAAGAAGAGGACAATAAATGTTGTGAAAACATAGATTACACATATTTAGTAAATATAATATCACCTATTATCTACAGAGACACAAAGCATCAGCAAACAGGTATGTGGCATAGTTGTTTTTTTTTTTGGACTATGGAAATGAGCTATAAAGCAACCTGTTGAACACAATCACATATTCAAGATCGTTAGAATATTAGAATAAATGTTTATCCTTCGACGAAAATAACAATGTTAGCCTAAAAAAAGCCTTGCAATGATTGAATAAAGAAAAGGGAGCCCTCCTTCTAGCGCTAGAATGTGAGAGGAAAATTTGCAATTCCTAATAATAGATGGATTAGCTATTGTCATTAAACTGAAATAAACCTCTCCCTATGAAATTATTGATCAAAAATAGAAGAGAAAACATTACGTAAAGCATGTGCAACTTAAACTATGAAAATATAATCTAAGTTAACCAATCACCATCCCATAGGGGGATTGGTGCCCCTTGATGTGAGAAGAGAGCCCTTTCTCAATCCCTGATAAACCAATGATGTGATAATTGACAATTTTTTTTCTCAAATTAAGAGAATGACTTTGCATGAGCTTCTGTGTTGTGTGTTTGAAAGATAGGAGCCTTGAATTTATAGTTGAGCTTGAAGAGAGGAGAGGCCAAATTGAAGAATGTGGGACTAATTCCCAACAAATAGGAGAGAGACACTTGTCACAATGTGATTGCCCCATGATTGTGCAAGTTTTGGCCAATGTGCCCATTTCAAATTTGAAAATGACATTGAATACATATGGTTGAGGGATTTGGGGGGAATTTTGTTTGAACAAAAAAGTCAACCAAGGGAAGTTAAAGAGCGAATATTCGTTGGGAATATGCCGTGTGAGGAAACTAGGTGTTTTAATAAATCAATTTAAATGATTTATTGTGCAAGTGGACGGGACATGGGTTAGTCTTAGTATTAATTAGGGATTTTGACTAATTAAGCTAGTGATTAGGTGGTGTGACATTTGATTTGCATTTTTGTATTTGTTTTAAATCAAATGAGAGGAAAATGAATGTTAATCATTTAATTAAATACATGTGATTTAATTAAATCAAGAGACCTTAGGAGATAAAAAGTGATTTATTTAATTAAACCTGATTTGTTTAATTGATGGATGAAATATGATTAATCAATGATGTTAATCAATAGTGTTAATTTTGCATGTCTACAGTCCCCACTTGAGTCATTGATATTTAGTGATCCTGATACAAATGGTCTAGACCCAGGGATTTGTTCCACCTCACGCGTAGGTGCATATTGTTGTATTACATCAATTTGGATATCTGTGTAAGATATATCGGAACATAGATTCTATTCATATTCATTTGAATCTGTTTCAGAGCTATCTCTAACATGAAGGATTCTTCAACCAACCTTCTTTGTCATTTATTATTTTTGTTCTTCAGAGTATCCTAGTCATGTCTTCTCTTTTGAATGAAGAGTGAGGGGCTGAATAGGTTCTATGATGCCTTCCTTCCCTTTTTTAGCAAGTCCTTGTCCCTCATAACCCATTTTTTCTAGGATAGCCTTCCCTTTTCCATATTTGTTTGTATTGATATTGATATTTGATGTCGATGGTTCCTCATCTTTGTATAACCAATCAAGGATTGGTTTGTTGTCTGATTCCTCCTCTATGGTACCGACTTTTACAAATCTTTCTTGTAGAACTATGATAGGTAGTGATGTTTGATTTTTGACCATTGATGGTTGGACATATGTCTTTGGAGATGGCATTAACTATGAAAGATTAAGAAATCCCTCAATAGAATATTGCCCCATTCCCTTGTCTATTAGTTGGACTTGCTCTTGAAATTTCTATGATAAAGAAGCTTGGGGATCTGGATTTTCTGTTAATTGAGTGTCAACAAGACTTGTATCTTTTTCTTTATCCTTCTTCTCTACCCACTTGGTGGTGATATTTTGATGATTTTCCTCATTTGATGATTTTGAGCTAGATGCTTCCCTATTATGAGGCATAAAGGTATCCTGAGAGATCCTAAGTGTGTCACAATGCTGAGGATGATTATAATTGGCTGATATAGTAACCTCCTATCCATTTACTAGGAACTCTAAGCATTGGTGATATGTGGAAGGTATTGCCTGCATTTCATGGATCCATGGGCATCCTAAGAGTATGTTGTAAGTTAACTCTCTTTCCAGTACCTGACATGCTATTTGTTTCATCATTGGTCCCACTTGACTGGGTAACACAATCACTCCCTTTGAATATCTCTCTTCCTCATCATATGCCTTTATTGTAATTTTCTTTCGGGCATCAATAGCATCATCGAAATACCCTAGTACACGGATTAACTTTGGAGTGAAAATGATCAAACCAACTCCCCCATCTATTAAGACTCTTTTGACATGATAATTGTAGATCAAGACTTCGATATGGTGTGCGGTGTTATGGGGATGGTTGAGTGACACATCATCCTATTCAGAGAATGATAGATAGTGTGGTGTAGTCAAATGCCCCACCATAGCCTGGAATTGGCAAACATCTAGATTTTTCGGTACCGTAGTGGCAACTAGTGCTTGGTCTAGAACCTCCTTTTATGATGGTGATATTTTGAGGAGTTCTAGTATTGATATGTGCACTGGAATGGTTTGAAGGTGAGTGAAAATGTTGTAATGAGATGGATGTAAAGTTGTTTTTTTAGGCCCAACTCCCTATTAGACTACCTTGGATTCCCCCATTGTCATTACATTTGTTGGTTGATAGTCCTATTTCTCTCTGATTTTTAAAATATTTCTTTGATTTTCAGAGACTTGTATGCTTTGGAGCAAATCCAAAGGGGTAGTGTCATTGGTTTTGTGTTTTTCCATGTTATGACCAATGGTATTATCATTTTCTACTTCGGTAAGACAAAGGATCATTTTATCATAGAAATGATTGATATTCTTATCTTTGTTTTTCCTAGAAGATGATGCTATTTTGTCATAGTTTGGTAAGGGGTCCTTGAAGGCTGAATGATCATTATTTTTTTGATGTCCCTCCACATATATCTTGTTATTATCGATCAGATCTTGAACTGTGTGTTTTAACTCCATACAATCATTAATTTTGTGGCCTTTATTATTGTGGAAGTTGCAATTATATGCGTCATTCCACCATGGTGGTTTGACCTTTGGATCCCAAAATCTTGCTTCCCACGTAGTGATAAGACTAGTTGTGACTAGTTCTTTCATCGCTAATTCCAATGTTTGGCCTAAAGGTGTGAACCGATGCCAGTTTGATGATTTTTGGTATGGTTGCGGTTTTGTGATTTTCTTATTTTGAATGACACTTGACTTGATGATTTGATCTTTGTTTTGATTTGTTTTTGAAGTAGATGTTGTCAAGTTGAAAACTCATTTGGCATTTTGTAAATCACTTGCCATTTTGTTGGTCTCTATATTCCTGTTCTTTTGCCAAAATTTTGGTTTATCACTGTTGGGGTATTGATTTGAGGAATTTGATTTTTTGTTGTAATGTTTAATAACCCCTCTTTTGACCAATGCTTCTTCAATACTAAGTCAATTTTCTATCACCTTTTCAAACGTAGGAGGAAATTGCAATTCAAGTCTGTAACTCATCTCCTCCATCAAACTGTCAATAAACAATTCCATTTTCTCTTCCTCAAGAATGGAGGGAGGATATCTAGCAAATTTTCATCGTCATCTTAGCAAAAAAGACAATAATGTATCCCCTTTGTTTTGTTTCAGGTTATATAGATCCTTTATCGTGACATCATGTTGGATGTTAAAAGATTACTGGGTTATGAACCTATTGACAAGTTCCTCAAAAGTCCTTATTACTGGTTGTAATTTTGAAAACCATTCTACATGAACCTTCCAAGCTTCTTGGGAATAATCACATCAAGTAAGTTTCCTATGGAGAAAAATTTAGGCTCATGGTTTTGAATTTGCGAATATGATCGATCGGATCTGTCTTTCCATTGTTATTTTCATACTTGGGGAATTCACAGTGCCGAGGAAAAGGTATCATGTTGACTGTTGAGTCGAAAGGATAAGGACAAATGTCCTATACTACATACCTTTTGGTGTTTCCTTTTGTCATGTCTTGTACTTTTTGTTGTAAGATGTGCATTTGGGATGTTAAGCAATAACCTGATCTATAGCTTGTGTGTGTTGTGATATTTTGGTTTTGCTTGTTCTAGGTGCTTCTCTTAGGCGATTTATGTTAATGTCTTTGGGAAGCTTAGCACTTGATTCAACCAACATTAAGAGGTATTTCTCCATGTCCTGTTCTAAGATCTTTTCCATGAATTTATGGAATTTTTGATCCTGTTGGGCTATTTGTATGTCTTCAAGATTTATTTCATTCTTGTCACTTTGATGTAGACTATTCTAGGGATTTTATTCTACCATTGTATTTTATGTTTCAAGTTCCCTTTCTAAGAGCCTCTGCTTTTGTGACCTGGTGAAGATTGGCGTACAATTTTTTTGTTCTTTCTTCCAAACTTTGATCTTTTATGTTGAAAAATGTCAAGTGAATTTTTAACAAAGTCAAATAAGATGATATATCTTATTGATAAGACTAGGTTAAAAATTTGATTACTAAGCCTTGTTTTGTGATAATAGGATGATAATATCTTGATGATGAAATTTAGCATAATAATCAAGATTTTGTTTTGATTTGACACTTTATGGTTTGCAAGATCTACGTTTCAGTTGAAAAGACTAGAAACTTGTATGAACCTATCTGATTTTGGTATCTAGATAGTGATTCTGGTAAAAAGATATTTCTATTTTGATAAAAATTCATGTGTAGATGACAGACAAATTGATTGATATGTTTTGGAGCTCTTTGTTTTAAAAGCACTAAAATAGAGTTCAGGAGCACTAAAATAGGTCCTCGAAGTGCTATTTTGGAGAAGCGCTAGAACATAGTTCAAAAGCTCTGAAACAGATGATGGAAGCTGTGTCTTTAAGGATGCGCTAAAAAAGTGCTTGAAAGTGTTGAAATAGTGCTCGAAAGTGCTACTTTGTGGAAGTGGTATAATAGTGCTCAAAAGCACTGAAATAGTGCTTGGAAGCGCTATTTGATGGAAGTGCTATAATAGTGACTATAAGTGCTAAAGCAAGACTTGGAAGCGCTATTTTATGAAAGCGATAAAATAGAGTCCCGAAGCCCTGAAACAAATTTCCAGAGTGTTAAACAGAGGGTTGATGTTCAAGACTCCTTATTGCAAAATTTGACTTGGCCTTGTGGTGTATTCTATCATGGGTTGTGGGATGTAGGAATGACATATGCATTGATGATGATTATGAAAAAAGTGGTTCTACAGTGTAATCAAGGGTATGACCTCTAGCAAAATCATGATACCTATGAATGAAGGTTCTGTGTTGTAACAAAAATTTTTGACTCTGATATAAGAAACGCCTTCTTCTTAAAATATCCTAGTAACCGATTGGTCTCTTGGGCTTGTTGACTTTGATGGTTTTCTTGACAAACTTGGTTGATTTCCAATTTCAAATCATGAATTTTTCTGACTTGATTTGATTTGTTATCTTTTGGATGGTCTTTTATCTATTTTTTAATGATTTTTGAAAACACAACAAGAAAATTGTAGAATAATTGTTATAGAATCTGAAGAGATAGTGTATATTCGAGTACCATGAATGGTCTTTATTGATTTTCACTAGTTTGTTTTGACAAATATATACTTTCAGGTAGACTCACTCTTAAGGTCAAAAAGGTCATTGTTATATTGAACAACCCACATTTTGAAATTGCATTGACTCACACAGCTGTGTTACCCCCTAGAGGGAGCCCATTTTTTTGTCATTTCCAGGTGCGTATTCAGAGTTGTATTTCTTGTCCTCTAAGCAGATAGTACTTTGAAATTATATGGTGAGTGTCTTGGGGTAGATTCTTCCCTCCCCTTGCACCGTGAGTATTATAATGTTTGGTTGTCGACTCGACTGGATACTACAATACGGTTCATAGATAGGGTTTCCGTATGGTGCAACAATTGATAAAATCCCTCAAGTGACCTCTCAATCTTTAGAAAAAATATTTTGGGGATGGTTATCTTGCACACTACCGTCAAGTTGGAATTTCATCAACAACTTGCATTTTGATTAGAGTGGGTTGGAATCCTTGGCTTTAGTTGTTCCCACTTAGGTCATTCCCGTAGGGTGAGTACTTTTTTCTCACTACAATAGGCCTTCTAAAGGTTTGAACAAAAATGTAAATTTGCATGAAAATAAAGGATTATTTTGGCACTTTGATCAACCAATTAAGGGGAGAGCATAAGCCTATTCAAAACACAAGCACAACAAATAAATATTTTGTTTTAAGCCCAAAAGAAAAAAAATTCTAATATATGTGAATATTTTCCTTCACTAAAACCATGGTGTCTATTTTAACTGATATAGAAAAAGTGTGATGGCTACCCTAGGATTGGTTCATTTTAGTCTAACTATATCAAAATGAAGTTATGGCAATGGTTGCGTTGGATCCAGATCAAAACTATAGAAGCGCTAAAATAGTCAATGAAAGCTCTATAGTATTTCATAGATGTGCTAAACTAAAAGCACTGAAATAGAGATCTGAAACACCAAATTTGTTCACGAAAGCACTAAAACAGCTTTACTGCAAATGGGTCACCAATGCACTAAAACAGTTCATGGAAATGCTATAGTAGAAGCGCTAAAATTTTAACAGATGCGCTATTGTATCACAAAAGCATCGATAGAGAGCATGACAGTGCCATAGTTTTCCACGGATGCGCTATAGTTTTTGACGGAAGCGCTATACTTTTTGACAGAAGTGCTATAGTTTTGGACAAAAGCGCTGAAATGGAACATGCCAGGAACCTACATGACACTTTTTTAAAAAAAATGATAAAAATTGGGCCTAATGCCCCACAGTGGGTGCTAAATTGTAAGTGTGAATAAGTAGAAAACAATAAAACACTTTTTAATGAAACATTGTATCAAAGATTAAGAAAATAATCTACTGAAAGCATTTCATTGTCTCCTATCTTCAAAGATTTATTAAGCTATTGTGCTCTTAGATTTAAATAACACTATAACTATTAAAATTAAAATCTAAAGAATGGAATGATGCTAATGCAATGATATGAAGCTATAGGATAATGCTAAATGATAAAATAAACTAATATAACATGAATTGACATGAAAAAATATGGATGAAGCTATAGGATGCAGCCATGATATGAAAACTAGAATGTTGGATGCTTGATGCTTGAATTCTTACAGAGTAAGAGTGCATAAAATTGATAATCTGGATCCTTTTTTTGGTTGAATGAAGCTTTATTTATAGATTTTTGAGGAGAAGAAATGCACAAGGATAGCCAAGAGAGGCTTGGATTCAATTTGGAGGATTGAATGGTGAGAGATGGAGGAGATTGAGAATATTTTGGGGATTGTCTCTACCCATGAAAACACTAGGCAAGAGAAGAGGAAGGATTGATGGAAGAGGATTGAGAGATAAATTTGCAATTTGTCTTCAATTTGTCTCCAAATCTTCCCATGAAGTTTGAAAGCATTAATTTTGACATATTTGACATAAATTAGACATAGGATATCTAATTTGATTTTTGAGGAAATATAGAGGAATATTCTTTATGCCTTTACTTAAATTTTTTTGATTTATTTAAATTAGCCAAAGAGGGATAAATAATTTAATAGAAAAAACTATATAAGTTGTTTATTAAATTAAAATAGAAGAAAATGGTAATTAATCAATAAAGTGTTTAATCTTTATTTAATTAATATAAGATTTGATGTGATAGAATAAAATAGGGAAATGATAATTAAATCAAACAAATTATTTAATTTTTTTTATTTGATTAAGATGAGATAATAGAAGAATTAGAAGAATTTAAATGTGAATGTGAATGTGAACTATATAAATAAATATTTCTATTTATTCAATAGTAGAAGAATTTAGGATAATTAATCAAATAATTTGTATTTAATTAATCGGATTCTCCAGACCAATTTTAGGTGTATACAAATATTATTTATTTTTGGTTTTGTGAGATTTTTTTGGTAGGTCTAAAATAGTTCTATACTATTCACACATTTATCCTCATGCATACTTAATTATTTCAACAAGAATGCTTTATATATATTATTGTGAATTGGTATTTAGAGGGATACACACTAGAGGAAATAATTTCAATCTCCAAGGGCATAATAACTTCAAATCCATAAACTAGTGAATAATGAGAAGGGAATAATACCTTTAAATCCATAAACTAATTAATAATGAGTGTTTCTTGTATTTTTTTTCATACTAGTAAAAAAATCCCAAAGAGCCGATGATAATAGTGAGTAGAATTTTTTGTCATTCTTGCCTAAAATTTTAGAGATATGTTTTGTATTAGTTGTATTGCTTGAATTTATTTCACTATTTGATTAAGAACAATATGTCTTGAAGGAATAATATTGAATTTTAAAATATTCTTGGGTTCTTTTTACCTTATTTTTGAAAGATAAACCATTTTCTAAGATGAATGTGTTAGGAACATTAAAATGAGTGATAATGTTGGTAGTAATTTTTTTTAAGCATCATTCACTATTGTCTTTTTCATGGGTTTTTGATTCAACCATGGTGTTACAAATTTTCACTATAGCTCAATTGGAAGAGCTATTTAGTTTTGATTCATTTTAAAGTGAAAGTTTCAGTTTAATTTCTAGTTGTATCAGCTTTTATCAAGGATAAGTTTTGGATTGTGATTGTTTAAGTAGGCTGAGTTTTAGAGTTATTATTCAATGCCTTGTAGCATAAATGAAATACAAAGGAGAATGCATAAATGATTAAGCATAATTGTCTCTTTCATTTATTTTACAAAGTTCATTCATATTACAATATTTCATTTGTTTTGCAAATACAAATGAATTGTAAAAAATTGCAATTGTTACATTTCTTTTCAATGGAGGCAGCAAAGAGAAATTAAATGTCCCACATACGTCGTGGAAGTAGCCCAAATAAAATATTACAAGAAATTAATTATACAACTGAAGATAAAAGAAAGGAAGAAAATAACATAGAGCATATCCATCATTGCCTGTTTTTCAGTCTTAAGTTGAATCGTCTTAGAGTTATCCCATCCTTTCTCCCATTTTTTGTCGAACCTGCATCATAGAAAAGGGATTGTTAGAGCTCCGAATATAAACTACACTATGTGCTCTACCAACAAAGATATAATTCATTCCCTACAACATATTGAATCAACTGAATGAATATTAAAGAGTATAATAAGGACTACAGCTACAACATCATGGAATCTTTAAGCTTCACTATTTTTATACTAACATTGTTTGTTTCCTATGCAGGTATAATAAAATGCATGTTGCTGATCTGTTTTGAATATCAGAAAACATGTGGTGTAAAACAGGCTCCCACAAGGGTTGAGCTCAAAAGCTGCCCCTTAGCAATCAATAAGGGTTTTGAGAAAGGAAATAGTTCAGAACCACACAAAAGAGATATGCATCTAAAGGATTACATCATAGCTACTGTAAATTCCTATCAAGTCAAGATTTATGCAGTGAATTTTAAATCGTAAATGATCAATTTCTTATACAAATACAAGGAGTGGATATGGTTATCATAAGAGTGTTTATCCATGCTAATAGTTTTGTTTCAGGAGTTCTCGCTGAATGAAACAACAAGTATTTCATTGCCATGAGGAGTGATGGTGAACAGGTATACATAAAAGTTCACAATGAAACTACAAATTGAAAGAGGTTTGAGCACATTCAACAACATCATGGTAAATTTTACATGCTTTAGTTTTTTGTGCAAGATTGAAGGTTAATTTCATTTACAGTTGTCTTCATTTAATTATAAAAATGCATAAAGAGTATCATAAAGCTATAGTTTCTATCAAGTATAGAGCTACAGGAACAATTATAAAGAACAATTGTGCTATTTTATTTTTATCACAACAATGGAACAGTGAGATGCTAAAAATAGACACTTGACTACTCAGTCAAAATAAATAGGACAAAAAGAAAAATGTTGTTGGTAATATTGAGTCATAGTGTCACAAAATTTTATCTACAAAGTACCATGGAAGATAGCAAGCAAGGTGCTACACAAAGTGATAAAGAATTCAGCCATAATAATGGCATGATGACTATAACAAGATGCAGTCATAACAAAAGGAATCAGAATCATGCTCTCATAAGAGGGACGAAAAAGAAGGTACTATTAACAAACTACCAAATGTGAAAAATCTATCAACATCTTAAGTACTCTATAGAAGCTATTATTTATGTTCATGACAAAATGGCCATACATAAAATCGTGAAAGAAGAGACGTGAGTATAGTTACTTTGCACTCATTTTCAGAAGGGAGTGCCTAATTTCAATCACATATTCACAACATAGTGGTACTCACAAAAGATAGGTAATTAATGTATGCTAGCCTTGCTGTTATAGTGCATTTAAATTTGAAAATGGGGTCACAATGCAAGTGTAGTTTTCTAACATAAAGGAAGATTCATAATTTAAATCATGAATGGAGAAGTTGTCGGCTGATTATAACTAAAATTTCTAGTAATGAGAATATTTGAATCTGAATTTGCCTCCATATTATGTGTGGATTTTATTGTGTAACTCTTGTTGCACGATCTGGACTGTTCTCTTTGAGGACCCTCCTATCGTGACTACACCAAATTAGTATAAGAGAAAGATTCATTATGTGAGAGATCGTCAGAATTTGTGAAGTCCTATTGAAGATTTTTTGTGGGGTGGCAAATTAGAGATCTGACTTGTAGCTACAGAGGACTTGTGTAAATATGGAAGGAAGAAGAAATGGTAGAGGAAATTGAGAGCATGGAAACACAAACCCAACTATAATGGATATGTTGAGAGGAATTGTTACTAGATTAGAAGCAGTCAAAATGGCCCAGAGGAGAGGTCAACTAGTTGATGATGTGAGTGATGAAGAGGTAGAAGAATAGGAATAAGGGAAAAGAGAAAATCAACCTAGCCTTGAGTAGGGAGAAGAGAGGTTCATAAGAGCCCTAACTAGAGTAAATACGAAACTGTAGTTCAATCCACCAGATTATAGTGGTGAGTTGGATTAAGATGATTTGCTTGATTGGATAATGGAGATGAAGTATTTTTATTTTGAAGGTACCATTGAAGACAAGAAGGTAAAATTTTCTTGTACAAAGTTGAAAGGACATGAATCCCTTTGGTAGGAACATTTGCAGATAGATAGGCAAAGAAGAGGAATGCAGAATATAAAATCATGGGATCAGATGGTGAATAAGTTAAAGATGAAGTTTATGCCTAGAGACTATCATATTAGTTTTTTCTAGAAGTTGTAGAATTTTATGTAGAAGGATTCAAGTGTGATAGAGTATACTGAGGATTTCTATAAGTTGAATATCAGATTTGAACATTCGAAAGATGAGACTGAGCAAGTAGCTAGATATGGGAATGGCTTGAATTTGTCTATATAGGATGAGATAAGTTCGATCAAGTTGCTGAGTGTGGAGGAGGCATATCAATGTGCCCTGAAAGAATAAGATAAGTTGAATAAAAGACATGAGAAAAGATATTGAGAAAGAGGCAGAATATTCCAGAGAGGAATATTTTTTATTGTAGGAGGAAGAGGATCTTTTGTAGATCATAATAAAGATAAGGAAGTCAGTAAGAATGATAAATCGTATTGTAGAGATGATGAAAAATCTTATCGGAGAGGAGGAAATGGTGGTTACCAGAATGAGCATTATAGAAAAGGTGATAGAGGACAAGAGAAAAGAGTATTTAGGGGAACCGATTTTAAGTGTGGTGGAGAAGGATAGACCATTTGAATGTAATCAAGAAGAAGCAAATATGAAAGAAAGAGAATAGTTGAAGAATAGCCTTTGTTGATGAGGATCATGTCTAGTCATCTAATAAACTATAAGAGGGAGAAGTGTTGGTGAACAAAAGAGTATTGTGTCAAAGTGAGATGGAGTAGGAACCATTGTAGAGAAAGAATTTGTTTCGGATCAGATGCAAGATAGCTAGTAAATGTCGTAGAGTGATTATTGATAGTGGAAGCTCTGGGAACTTATTTTTTGAAGGATGGTGACCAAATTGAATCTAGAAAGATTGAAATGCCCGAAGACCTATCAAATAGCATGGATTCAAGATGAGCGTGAGATACTTGTAAGTGAACAATGTTTGGTGAAATTGAAGATAGGAAATTATCATGATGAAGTTTTGTGAGATATCCCGCCTATGGATGTATGCCATATTTTATTGGGAAGGCCTTGGCAGAATGATAGATAGGATATTCATAATGGAAAGAACAACACATATACCATTGTTGCTAATGGGATGAAGAATATTTTTTTTCCATTCGAGGATGTCCCTAAAGTTGAGGTTTGTACGAATGCTAGAATTTGTCTAGTTGATAGAAGGATATTTATGGATGGAATGAGACATGAGAACATGTGTTATGCCTTGGTTCCTAATAACATTGAACACTTGAAGCGTGTAGAAGAACAAATGGAGGAGATAAAATAGTTGTTGATAGAATATGAAGATATCATTTCAGATAATGTACATGATGGATTACCACCTGTGAGGAGTATTAGTCATTGCATGGATCTGATTCGTGGAGCTAGTTTGCTAATAAAGAAACACATTGGATGACACTGATAGAGAATGAAGAGTTGAATAGACAAGTGCAAGATTTTTTGAGGAAGGTTTTGATTAGAGAAAGCTTAAGTCCTTGTGCAGTACCTATTGTGCTAGCACCTAAGAAGGATGGAGAATGGAGGATGTGTATAGACACTAGAGCCATAAACAAAATCAAATTGAAGTATAGATTTCCTTTACCTTGGATGGATGATAATATGTATTGTTTGCATGGAGCTAAATACTTGACAAAGATAGATTTGAAGAGTGGATATCATCAAATCCAAATCAAAGAAGGGGATGAGTGGAAGACAATATTCAAGACAAATGAAGGATTGTATGAGTGGTTGATGATGCCTTTTAGACTAACAAATACACCAAGTACTTTCATGAGGCTGATAAATGAGGTATTGAAGAAATTCTTGGGTAATTTTGTGATTGTCTATTTGGATGACATCTTGATTTTCAGTAAGACTAGAGAAGAAAATTTGTTGCATATATAATACAAGTTTTGCAGAGGTTAAGAGAAGAGTAGTTGCTGATAAACATTAAGAAGTGTAGGTTCATGAAGGAAGAAAATGTATATCCGGGATTTATGATATTTTTGGATGGATTGGAGATGGATCCTAAGTAGGTAAGAGAAATTTTTGAATGCACTACACCAGAAAGCATTGGAGAGGTAAGATAATTTCATGCATTGGCTAGCTTTTATTGGAAGTTGATTAAGAATTTCAGTTCTATTTGCAGTCCTATGATAAAAATAATGCAAGGGGATAAGAAATACTTTAGGTGGAAATATAGAGCAAACAAAATTTTTGAGTTGTTGAAATAGAAGGTGACTGAGTAGCTTATGTTGGCTTTACCAAACTTTAATAAGGTATTTCAGGTAGACTGTGATGCAATTGGAGTAGTATTAATTCAAGAAGGAAGACCAGTAGCTTATTTCAATGAAAAATTGAATGATGCTAGGAGAAGCTATTCAGTGTATGACCAAGATTTTTATGCCATAGTTCAAGCCTTGAAGAATTGGAGATATTACTTGTTTCCTAAGGATTTTGTGTTGTATACAAATCATCAGGCATTGCAGTATTTGAATAGTCAAGGTAAGTTGAATCAGAGACACATGAGGTGGGTGGAATTATTGCAGAGTTATACTTATATTTTGAAAAATAGGAGTGGCAAGTTAAATAGATTTACTGATGCTTTGAGTAGGAGAAAAAATTTACTGGAAGAGATGAGAGTGGAGGTATTAGGCTTTGATGAATTGAAGAACTTGTATGAGGAAGACCCAAATTTTTAAGAACCTGGGAGAGCTCGTAAAGAAATAGTCTTGGACAATAGGAGTCAATGGTTGGATTATTTCATTCAGGAGGATATGTTGTATAGAGGGAATCATTTATGTGTACCCTAGAGTTCAATGAGGGATAGTTTGGTGAAATAAAAACATAGTGGAAGATTGGCAGGACATTTCGAAATTGATAAGACAATAGCATTGGTAAGTGATAATTACTTTTGGCCACAAATTCATGAGAATGTTAGGAAATTTGTGTAGTTGCAGAGTTTTTCAAGCTACAAAAGGGAGTAGTCAAAATGTTGAATTGTATAAGCCTTTGATAGTTGCAAAGAGACCTAGGGAGGATATCAGCATGGATTTCATACTTGGTTTTCTGAAGACACAAAGAGGTAATGATTCTATATTTGTGGTGGTGGATAGATTTTATAAAATGGCATATTTCATACCTTGTAAGAAGACAACATATGTTGTACATGTAGTAGAATTTTTTTTCAAGGAAGTGGTTAGATTGCATGGATTACCTAGGAGTATTGTTTCAGACAAAGATACAAATTTTGTTGATTACTTTTGGAGGACACTTTGGAAGAAGTTAAAGAAAAATTTGAAATTCAGTTCTAATTTTAACCCATAGACTGATGGACAGATAGAGATAGTAAATAGGAATTTGAGGAATTTACTGAGATGTTTGGTTGGGGAGAAGACTAGAATTTGGGATTTAGTCTTTGCACAAGCAGAGTTCGCTTACAATAATTCAATGAATAGGAGTACCAAAAAGACAAATTTTGAGATTGTTACTGGAGTTCATCCTAGAGGTATACCCGAGTTGCGAGAAATTAGTAAGGAAGATAAAAGGATTGCAAAAGCAAAGGAATTTGTAGAACATATGAAGAAAGTGCATACTCAAGTAAAGCAACAATTAGAAGATACAAACCAAAAGTATAAGGAGTGAGTAGATGAAAAGAGGAGACTTAAGGAGTTTGAAGTTAGAGATGAAGTGATGGTGTATTTGAGGAAGGAAATATTTCCATTTGGCACATACAGTAAGGTCAAAATGAGGAAGTTTGGACCTTGTGAGATTTTGAAGATATTTGATTAAGGAAATGCATATGAAGTAGAGTTACCAGATGGGATGGGTATATCACCTATATTAAACATTACAGATCTACATCAATACCATGAAGCATAATTCAATGGAGACAATAAAGAAAAATTGGAGAAACAATTTCCTAAACAACAATCATAAAAGATAGAAGAGATTTTGGATATCAGAGATGGGAGGACAACATGTGGAAGATAGTACAAAGAATATCTTGTAAAGTGGAAAGGCAGACCAGTGGAGGATTCTTCTTGGATTCATCAGATTGAGGTAGACCGTATTGGTTTTCCTTTAGCCCCAAAAAAGTGAGGGACTCACTTTTCAAATAACCTCGAATGTCTGATGGAAGATAATCCTTGGTTCTTTGTAATCCTGCATCAACCAAAACAATATTTTCATTTTATTTTTGATCTTGTTCAATTCTTGTTCATTTCAAGTTGGGAGATTTAGTGGATCTATGTTTCATTATGGACATGTTCATTTTCCCTTATTCCAAGATTTTAGAATGATTTGATATTTTTTGGGAAGTTATCACTTCTAGATTAAGTGATAGTTTCTAGAATAGAGCACTGAAGCAGTTTTGAGCCTAAGGGTGATCCCACAATAGTGGTTTACAATTTTTAGCCAAACTAAACATGAAATTTTTTAATTTTTAACTAAATCTTCACATTCAGGCACCTATAGCGACTAAACTGTGAGAAATTTGAAGATGATGAAAACTAGAGTTTCATCACATTTTGGCTGTAGATTCTAAAAATATATTTTTTAAAAAATTTGGAATAAGATTGCACTTCTTTTTCCATCTCCCACAAAAACTGGTTTTTTTATGAAAACAACATTTTTAAAAAGTGACGCTCATCGTATACAACATAACTATTTTTGTATGAAGGATAAAATTATCTTTTTTTCGAATTTAGATTTGTAACTATGATATATAGCACTTTCATTTCGTATCATATTTTTTTATTGAATATTTTTTCCTTAGTAGAGTTTCGAAGTCAAACCAATTGCAATTCAGACATAGGCAGACTGTATACACCATTAATTTTTTTGTATGTATCTAAATTCAAAAAAAAAAAATCAATGGATCAAGGACATCAATACCTAGTACAAACATATTTTTAAAAAAATTATTTTGATAATTTGTTATTTTTCCACATGTGCAAAACAGAGAGCTTGATTTTTGGTGAAAAACGTATGTTTAATACAACTAAAAAAAAACATACATAATAAAACCAAAACATATTAAAATTATATTCATGGGATAGCTCATTTCGAGGACTACCATAATCACTTCAAATAAATTTTAAATGAATTCATTTGATCCTCCAAAAGGTAAATCAAAAGTGATTTTTGATTAGCATTTTGATAGGTGTAAAGGAGACTCATTTATAGATATGGTTTAAAACTAACGAGGTTCTATCCAAGGGGGTTTGATCTAAGGTTGTTTGATCAAACCCTCTTCAATTGGAATCCTTAAAATGGAACTTTTAAAGGCTTAAATCATTATATTTTCTAAAAATATGTGATTTCACCAAAAATCAGTTCCTCTCAGAAATTGTAAACCAGCTTTGTGGCATCACCCCTAATGGCTAGTTTTGTCACTTGTGGATCCTTCTCGTAACTTGTGAATCCTTGTGAGGTGTTCCGAATTATTTCATGGAGTTTCCCCGACCTTAATTTTTGTCCACACTTCATCCTATGCACCTATCGAGGAGATATTCAAATTTAAGGCCGACCTATTTCACGCACATGTAACATTCCCTTCATTAGAGATTGTAATGATCTTTGGCTAACACAGAGAATTCTAGATCTTTGAATGCAATATAAATCATTGTAACAAATCATTAGGAAAGAAAGTAGAATGAATATTGGATTCGATATGTAATATTTTGGCTCGTATTAAGAAGCATATAGGAATACTATATTTCGAGCATGTTGTAGTAGGCCTGTGAGCTTGATCTGTGAACTCGAATGTTGTCGACTGATTGTAACTGAAATTTCTGGTAATAAGAATGTTTGAATCTACATTTTTCTCCATATTCTCTGTGGATTCTATTGTGTAGCTCTTTCTACATAGTCTAGACTATTCTCTTTGAGGACACTCCTACTATGACTGCACCACCAAAAAAAGTGGAAGCCACATATGAGATGTACTAGGAATCATGATAAAAGAGAGGGTGAAGAGAACATATTATATTGACTTAGTAGTGTGTCAAAAAAAATAAGTTTCATGTGTAAGTAGAAGGAAAATATATGCTTTACATGTGATTTGTGTGAGTATGAGTGGTTGTGTATAGAAAATAGGGTGGAGAGAGAGGCTAAGAGAAATGGTGTGTGTTGAGTCAAGGGTTGAGTGCATGGATGTGAGTGTGAACATGGGAAGCATGAGTCCCTACATGAAAATAAAAGTGAATATTCGATAAAATAAAATTATCAATTTTGCTTGTTCTTAAAATATAGCAAATAGGTTCATTTACTGCATTAAGGGTATGTCTATGTGAATGAACCAATGATCACAAAGAAGACTTAGTCAAGAAAAAATAATGCATAAGCTCTTCACATCTTATTAGACACTCAAGGGTCTCCTTATAAAGGAGAAATATCCAAGTGTTGAACAAAATATCAGGAGAGAAAAATATCAAGAAAATATCTAGAAAATATCTAGGCTATGTCAATGAGTCATACAGTTTTAAATGCCTAAGTAGGCTTAGGTCAACCTATGTGTATGCAAGCATTAATGTATGCACTGACACCCGCCCTTAAGCATAACCTATGTAGGTAAGATAAAATTGGTCATGGTTGCTAGCCTGATGAGGTACCCATGCACAAAGTAATCACTCATGAAATGGAGAAAAGTAGAAAACCCTATGGGAAAAAACTACCCTCCAAAAGAGAGAAAAGATGCATGAAAATTATAGACATGAAGAATTACTACTTCCTTCACTAAGTACAATATATGATTTCCTCCATAAGAGATAAAATAATAGAAGGTCTATGAGACCCCCCCATAATACATGTCCTGCTACATTAAACTTGGATAGCTGACAGAGGATGCAGATGTAGTTCCAAGAATGCTTCACAATGTTCCTTCCCTTCAAAAGAAATTAAACCAACTTAAGATGCAAGATATCTTCCCATGTGAGAAGATGTATGTATGATCTTCTATAGAATTGAAGCTCATCCAAGAATGATGATCATGGTGCCCATGATGTCTTTGAATGTTTCTCAAGAATCTCCAAGCCAATGCTAACATATGATGAATACTGATGGAATGAATCAAGTATCATAGAAGATTCTGTAATAGGGACCACAAAAACCATAGATGTATGGGGATAACTGGAATCATAAGAATCTAATATTGTCACTATAGAAGCCTATGTAGGTCAAGGAAGAGCAATCATATCTGAAGAAAACAAGGCCAATGCAACTTTATTGAAGTTGTCATAAAAAAGAAGATCGATGTCCTCAATGTGTGCTTCCATGTCAGCAATGTGGGACTCTATGAAAATACATGAAATGTCGTGTATATTTGCATCCCAATCAGAAATGATAGGAAATCAAATATCTTGTTGTCAAGAAGTGTTGGAAGCTTTCAAAGAAACAACTCTGAAATCCGATCAAGCAATAGGAGGAGGTAGAAGAATGATGATTTCCTCTATGTCAAATAGACGCTCTGTATCTAAATAATGATGTGGGATGTGAGTTGTGATCATAGTAGGATCATGTCGGAATGTACAAACATTGGAGTCTCCATATATTTCCCAAATTTTGACCCATAATGAATGTGGACATTCAATATCCATGATGAAAAATAAAGAGTCATCTAGAATATGTAAACTCATTAATCCATGAATATGTTCATGAATATTAAACCATTTATCCTTCTGAGTTTGTTTACCTAGTTCAGGGATAAGTCCATATGGAATGAGATTATGGAACCTGAGATGTTTCAAGATTCCTTCACACGAAGACTTATAGTTTCCCGATTTTAGGTTGATTATAGAAGAATGGGTTTCATATCCCATGATTACAAATAGGTTAATTCCTTAAGACAATAGAAAATCAATAAATTAAGAAGCTCCCCAAATTAGATGAGCCCCCCTAGTTTTGCACTTTATAAGTTAGTGCATTTTACAAATGTCACATTCATTGCAAAAGAATATTCCTCTTTTACAAATTTTTAACTATGACAACAATAATTTGAACTCCCCTCCCTTAGAAGCTCTAAATAAGCTAGGTAAATAACCACACCATTAAATTCTTAATATAGACATTAACCTCCATTTTAGCATAAAATATGAATTTTAATGCTAACAAAATAAATACCTATGGGAGATAATGATCAAGGCTATGGACACCAAGCGAGTTAAACTAAGTAAAGGGGGATAGGAGAGTTCTCTTCTACCACCGATGACATCAGCTCTAGGGCCTTTGAGGGTGTAATGACAAAATAGGCATGAAAATAGGGAACAATATGGCCTTGTTCTCTGCTCAATTTTGATGCACATCAAATATTTTAGGGAAGATTTGAATCGCCTGAATTTAGGAAAAATTCTGGTAGATCTTGAATGATCCTTCACCATCGCACCCACAGATCACAAATTTCCTTTCAATGAAAGAGTAATCGGTCAAATCACCTCTCCTAGGAAATGAAACAACCTCAACAAAAAATGAATCGCACATCCTTCGAGACCACCGACTTTTGAAATGACCAAATGCCTCCCTCACTTGCAGCCTGAAAGTGTCGAAGGTTTGTGAAGAGGTGACTGCAAATGAAAGAGGGAAAATTGTGCCCTCTTCATCTCTTCTTCCATCCTGCTCAATTTCTCATGACCTGCTCTGCTTTCCCTACTGTGTGTTGGGAGATAATAGCAAAGGCCAGTCACTTTCCAAATAGCCCTATGGCCTAAGAGTGGTGTGAGGGAAATGGGAGCAATGGGAGCTAAGTGAATAGAAGTTTTGGCGTTGGATGGTAATGGAGCCTCTTTGATGGGGGGGAATCACAACCAAGAATTAAATCAGAACCTCTCTACAGGTGACTCATAGATCAAAATTTGTGCTAGGTCACAGAAACATACACACCCTCAACAAAAAATCATGGTGGAACTAAACAGAGGATAGAATCCTAAACACAAGAAAGGAAGATTACGCAAAGACTACACCGTCCAAATGGATTGACTATGCAAAAAAAAAAATGGTTCCCCAAACTTACGGCCTGGATATATCTTAGATAGCTTTGAACAGACTTGGTGAAGGTTCACGCCTGCTTCCAACACTCGTCAACCTGGGAGATCTCAGGCGCTAGCCTGGGAGCTCACTACACAGCTGATTCTTACCTTGGGAAGGAGAATCTCAGGCTTCTGAACGTAGAATGAATTGGGGAAAATCAAAAACTATATGGCCTGAGAACTCTCTATTCGGCTTTGATACCATGAAAGAACCAATGATCACAAAGAATATTTAATCAAGCACATATAATGCATAATCTCTTCCCATCTTATTAGATAGTCAAGGGTCTCCTTATAAAGGAGAAATATCCAAGTGCTGAACAAAATATCAGGAAAATATCTAGAAAACATCTAGGCTATGTCAATGAGTCATACAGTAATAAATGCCTAAGTAGGCTTAGGTCAACCTATGTGTATGCAAGCATTAATTTATACACTGAAACTATGTATAGTTGTGTGTTATAATCACTACATGTAGGGGTTGTTAGGTAGATGTTGTAGCTTAGATGGTAGTATTAGCATATAAGCTATCATAGGTTGTGAATTATTGTAGGTTGGCCTATAGGAATTAAAGAACCCTACTTTGCTTCCATGTAGCCATGTGCATGCCATTCTTAAGAAATCTTAGACTTGTTTAAGTGTGACCTTCATGAACATGGTATTAAAGTATAAAATTGTGTGGCTCACATGATCATTGAGCTAACTAAACACTCTTTTGCATGACTTATTGTTGTGTACTTCCAATTCAAATCATTTGAGTGGACTCAATTTTTATGATCCAATAATCATTTACATATCCTTTGAATCCAAATAGAAAATAATCAAAACGAATCTAGAATCAACAACCATTCTTAAGAGTATTTGCATTACTCAAGATGTATTTGATCTTCTACCTATGCTTTTTTTAAGGCTAACCCAAAAGAAAAATTTATTTACAACATAGCGATAATCTTTCAAAAAGTATTTGTAAATATCATAAATCTAAATGACAAACAAAATAGAGGGAAATTAAAAAATGACAAATAAAATAGAGGCAAATTAGGAAGAGTATGTAGACTTCAATATACGTACTAGAATTATAAGACACTTCCATAAGTGTTGATCACCTAACATAACGTCGATCAAATTTTCTGATCCTAAAACAAAATAAGAACATAGAACACATTTTTCCAATTTGAAAAAATATAAAATTTTAATGCATCAACAGAATCATTCTTCTCCTCCAACCACTCTTATTTATCACATTTATTTTTTCTATACTTTAACATATTCTTTATTCCATACAGACTGCTATCAATTATGGTGGTAAAATAATTTATTCTTATGTCTATACACTTTACCCTTTATTATAGGTATATCATTTTTTTCCCTGCAATAATTTTTTTCTTCTAGATTCTTACTTTGACATAGTTTTCCTTATATATTTCAAACATTTACTTAGATCGTAACTAGCTTTGCTTTCAACGTGAAATTGCAATAATTTCAAAAATAAAACCGTGCCATAGGTAGCTGCGGTTTTATTCACCATTGATGGTCTACCGCAAAGACAATCACAATTAAACATTTATGTAAAATGGTAGAAAGAAATTATATAAAACATTAGTTTTTATTTGTGTGGTGTGCCTACTGACTACGGATTAGAAAAGAAAAATGAATATGGGTTTCACCAGGCCCTCCGACATTATGGACGAGCCGCCCATGTGCCCAGTTCTAGTGGCAGTAGGCTCGTGGGTCTTTACCATCACCCTGGCAATTTGGACAATCCATTAACTTCTCCATACCCAACAAAACAACCTTCTTCAGGGGTGATGGCGGTGGGGGGTAGTGTGTGTCTGGACCATACGTCAGGAAGCTGGCACCTTCGGCTAACTTCTCCACAACTGTAAGTAGATTATTGTTGTTGGGAGGATTTGAGGGGTTATATCTTGCGGAGACATGGAGCCTAAATAGAAAAAAAAGTGCGACAAGAAGTGCATTTATTTTTTGTGCCCATCAAATTCCCCATATTAAAGGCCCAGAGCATTTACTAAATCAACTGCAGAGGAAAATCTTTACATTCCAATTAAATAAAGGTTAGTAGATGTAGATTGTGATGGAATACAAAACAATACTGTCACCCATTTATAGGTAGGTGGAGCAATAAATTTACAACAATGTTAATAATAGTTCTTTTCTGAAATGATGTATTCAAAGTCTTCTGGTGTCTCAAAGACGGTTAAACTCATGAAACATTGCCTTAGATGGGATATCTGTCGTTGATAGACTGAAAGGTGATTTGACTGAGTAAAAGGAAAAACCTAACTTTTAGGGTTTAGGTTTCTATTCGAATTAAATTTTCTTTGACATTAGAAGTAAGGTGTTTCTAGGAAGTTATTTAGTTTTCAAAATATGGTGTTTCTGTTGGGAAAGGAAATCCACCAACAGTGGACAAAGACGAAAACACAGACCAAATAATATAGACAACAAGAAGAGGAGGCAAAATATTTTCTCTTTCATTAAATTAACCAAAAAGATTACAATCCAAAATGTTTACATACAAAAATTCAGAGCTATGCTCTGTACATTTTTCATACAAAATATTGTGCACGTTCTAGTGCAGTGGAGAAAACTAGTTGTTGCTACATGTTGGAGATATTCTAGAGCACTACTTTGTGTCACAAAATTCTACTGCTGTGGGATCTCTTGAACTTCCTTTGTTTTGCTATATTCTATTGAACATTCCTCCTCTATCTTCTATTACACACATCTGTCTCTTTGTCTTCTTTTTCTTCTCTGGCTTCTTTATCTTCTGTGATTGAAAAACATTATATTCTATTCTTTTGTCTTTCCCAGCCTTTTCCAAAATTGACACTCAATTCAAATTCACCTAACAAGAGTTAATTCTCTACCAAAATTAATTGTCCTACATTGGAAGTGGGACATGGCAAGTAGAGGATCTCAGTGGATCATTTCTAGTTGTGTATTAAATGCACTCGATTGGTGGCTTCTCAAGATTAGCTTTTCCAACACTCCCCCTTAATTTTGAGTCTTTTTTATTTATATCACCATTCAAAATATCCAAAGCATAAATTTTGAAGCATCTGTGCCAAGTTTCGAAGCATCTGCATTTTTCTGTGTTTCCCTGAACACAAGTTCTGGAGCATTTGTGCTCCTCTATTTTTTTTTGAACCAAGGTTACGAAGCATCTTTGTTTTTCTGTGTTTATCAGAACCAATGTTTCGGTGCCCTCCTACATACCCAACCTAACACTTAGGCTTTCAAAGGAGTCTTTTGACAATGCCTTTGTGAAAATATCAGCAAGTTGATGTTCATATCTGTAATACTGAAGCTCGATCTCTCCATGCTCCACCAACTCCCATATGAAATGGTAGAAAATTTCTATGTGCTTGCTTCGTCCATGAAAGACAAGATTCTTGGTCAAGGCAATAGAAGATAAATTTTCACAAAATATGGTCGTACTATCTTCTTTCTGCTCATTCAAATCTGCAAGGATTCTTCTAAGCCAAATGGCTTGGCATACTGTTACATTTGCTGCAATGTATTCCGCTTCAGCCATGGAGAGAGAAACTATGGGCTGCTTCTTTGATGCCCCTGATATAGGTCTTGAACCCATGTGGAATTCATATCCTGAAGTGTTTTTTCTATCATCTACATTTCCTACCCAATCACTGTTTGTGTACCCAACAAGTTGAAACTCATTAGAGGTTGTATACATAATGCCATAGCCTTTCGTGCCATTGACATACCTTAAAATTATTTTTCCTGCTTACTAGTGTGTGTCCTTAGGCTGCTCCATGAACCTAGAAATTAGGCTTACCACATGCATCAGATCGAGTCTTCTTGGTGTCATATACATAAGGCTTTCAACCATGCTCTTATAGAGGGTTGGGTTAACATCTTTCCTACTGTCCTCTTTGATTAATTTCAGACCTGTAGCTATTGGAGTTGGGGCTTGTTTTCTGTCCAACATTCTAAATCTTTTCAAGATTTGATTTGCATACCTTTTTTGAGAAATAAAGATGTCATCATCTATTTGTTGGACCTCTATGCCTAGGAAATATTTTAGCAAACCTAGGCCTATCATTTCAAACTCATTTTTCATTGCCTCTTTGAAATCAACAATAAAATTATTACTATTACCTATGAAAATTAAATCATCTACATACAAAACAACAATAAGTATCTCACCATTTGTTTTTTTGATGTAGAGTGTGAGCTCACTATCACTTTTTTTGAAGCCATTGCTCAAAAGGTACATATCATTTCTGTTGTACTATGCTCATGGTGCTTGTTTCAGCCCATAGAGAGCTTTCCGGAGCCTGTAGACTTTATCTTCTTTCCCTCATAGTCATCTATCTTGTCTGTACAAGAGGTATTTGATTCCGCACTAGTGAGTATGAGGGCCGAGGGTCGGTAGAGGCCACTAGGATTATCGGAGCCTATGAAGATCCACCGAGGGTAACTTATTATGAGTTGTGCGATGACACTCTGTCTAGGACAACTGTTTGTCTGTTGTTAGTATTATCTTATGTGTATGGTTCTCTGAACATACTTGATCTATTTTATGTCTGGAAGCAATGTGACTATGTCAGTGATGTGAGAGTAGTACTTGTATTGTACTTGTGTTGTACTTTTGTTTGGTTGAGTTAGTATGAGTTTTCCTTTGGTTAGAGGTTGTAGATCTCTGTCCATGTTATGTTGTTACTATCTCCTAACATGGGGGGTGGTCCTTCGGGTACCACTAGGTTGGGTGGAACATGCACCAAAACCGTTGGGTCCCCATTAATCTTCAGTACTTGGTGGCGAGACATCCAGTTGGACAGCTCAAGGTTCTTATGTTATTCTTGCATTGTGTTATACCAGATTGTATAAGTTATTTTATCCCTCTTATGTTTATGAGGTGAAATTCTGTAATTGCAACTCTTATGTATTATTGTCTCATTCTGGGAATGAGTGATGTAACTATTGAAATAAGTAAATGATTATGAAATTGTATCTTGGACGTTTATCTTATTTTGTTATGTTGTATGATTCTTATTTCATAAAGTATAATATGCTTTGGTTATTTGTATTATGGTTGTGTGGGTTAAGTAATCCCAACCTTGTAGCCTTAGAGGTTGTTGTTAATTAGTAAGTGAATGTGTATGTTAATTGCACTTTTAAAAAAAAAAAAACTGGTTCACTTTAATCGTTAATTACAACTTCCATTAGGGTTACTTGGTGGGGCATTACATTGCAACTGGTATAAAAGTCTCATCATAGTCTCTTCCAGGTTGCTACTTATATCCTTTAACAATCAGCCTTGCTTTATGCCTTTCAACATTACCATCAACAGTGTATTTGGTCTTATAGACCCACTTAACTCCAATTACTGGTTTCCTTTCGGGTAAACAGTGAGCTCCCATGTTTTATCAAAATCTTCATACCTTGTGTTATCATAAATTTCCCTCATGCTTCTTGTCTTTCGTGGAATCAATGATGAAAGTGTAGGGTCTGAATTTTTGGAGCTACTTGACTGATGTTCTGATGAAGAGGACTATTGCTATATAGTTCCGGAGCATTCACCTTACTAAAAGGTTCTAGAGCTGCTACTACTGTTTTCTGAACTATCACCTTGTTGTAAGGTTTCGGAGCATCTTCCTTCTGCACCTTCTTCATCCTCAAAAGGTATTGAAACAAAAATACCTATGTTGCTATCAATTGTTCCATCCCATGATTTATTTTCAATGAACTCAACATCCCTACTGATCACCACTTTCTTGGCGATGGGATTGTACAATCTATAGGCTTTGGATTCTTCACTGTAACCTACGAAAATACATTTTTCACCTTTCTCGTCAAATTTGTGCCTTTTCTCTTTTGGCACAAGAGCATATTCTACACATCCAAATATTCTCAAATTCTCAACACTTCATTTGTATTTTGTCCACGCTTCTTGTGGAATCCGATCACAGACAACCTTTGTGGGGCACCTATTCAAGATTTAAACTAATGTTTCTACACCATCACCCCAATATTCATTTGACAAACATTTTCCTTCAACATGCTTTCTGCCATCTCCGTGATTGTTCTATTTTTTCTTTCAACCAGTCCATTTTGCTATGGAGTATACCTGGCTATGAGTTGCCTCTGAATACCTTGAGACTTGCAAAAATTCATAAAATCTTCAGAGATATACTCTCCCCCTCTATCTATTCTTAGCACTTTGATATAATGGCCACTTTTCATTTCAAAGAAGGCCTTAAACTCCTTGAACTTATCAAATGCCTCTGATTTTTTCTTCAAAAGATACACCCAAAATTTTCTACTATAGTCATCTATGAGTGTCATGAAATAAAAATTACCTCTTAGGGTTGGGGTTTTCATGGGACCACACAAATCTGAATGCACCAACTCTAATGGTGCTTTTTCTCTCCTAGAATACCCTGATTGGAAGGGTTGCCTATGCTTTTTACCTAGGATGCATGCTTCACACTTTCTATCGGGATCTACAATTGTTGGTAGGCCCCTAACCATACCTTTTTTAGCTACAATAATTAGACTAGAATAACTTAAATTCCCATACCTCAAATACCAAATCTTGGATGGGTCTTGGATGACCGATTTGAAGGCTAACTGCTCTGAGCCTTTTGACTATGCTGAGATTTTCATTTTGAGGGGAATCATTCAATTCTTTGTCATTTGAACTACTACCATAACTCTCTTGCTTCTGTCCTTGTCATAGATGATGTATTATAATTTCTCCATTAGCATTGTATAGCCATTTTTGACCATGTGTCCAATGCTCAAAATATTATGTTTCATTCCTAGGGCATAAAAGACATCATGAATTTGTCTTTCTTCACCATGCTTGGTTTGTTAGCACACTATGCCTTTGCCCTTGACTGGAACCTTCTCATTGTTGCTCATTTTGATTTGAGACTTGATGTTACTATCAATGGAGGAAAATATTTTTTTGTTACCACTCATGTGGTTGTTATAGCCATTGTCCAAGTACCAAAATTTAGCTCTACCTTGTTCTGCTAGATTGCATGCAATGAAAACTTGTGACTATTTTTTATTTTCAGCCTTGTTCTTATTTGCCATATTTTCATTTTGGCTTCCTTGGTCATGTTGTTTCTTCCTGCATTCACTTCCATACTGACCATACTTGTGACAGTATCAACACTACACATTGCTCTTATCCTTCCTTTGATTTGAGTTGCTATTCCTTGTGTTTTGGAAATCTGATTGGCAAGTGTTGGCTTCCTCTTGGCTATTTGAGCCTCCTTTACCGGAGTTGCTTCCACCTCTGCCTCTTTGACCTCTTCCTCTACCATTTCTTCATCTTCCTCTACCTCTTACATTTTTTTATGCTTTGAAGGCTTGTTCTTGGGAATAATTTGCAAACCTATTTAGGTGCTGCTCATGGGTTTGAAGTGAACCCATTAACTCATCAATTGACAATGTTGAGAGGTCCTTTGCCTCTTCTATGTAAATAACCATTGGGTCAAATTTTTTAGGTAGGCTTCTAAGAATCTTCTCCGCAATTTTTTTTCTACCATAGTTTCTCCATTTATCCTTAACTGATTAATCAAGGTGGAAGCCCTTGTATGAAAATCTAAAATAGATGCATTGTCCTTCATCTGCATGGTCTCAAATTGTCTCCTTTGCAGTTGGCTTTACACAAACCTGACTTTCTTAGTCCCTTTGCAAGTGGTTTCAAGTATTTCCCATGCCTCTTTTGCATAACAAGTTGTTGCTATTCGAGGAAAAATAGCCTCTATTAAGGCTTCCTCAATCAAACTAAGGATTTTTGTGTCATTCTTTCTTGTCTCTTTCAATTGGTTATTTTAGGGATTGGTCAATGTTGCATGTGCATTTGGGTTAGTCACATCTGTGAAACCATTTGCTACTAATTTCCACAAATCATTTGCTACAAGAATGGTTATCATTTTCTTTGCCCAAACGTCATAAATTTTTCCATCAAAAATAGGTGGTTGCTTCCAACTCCTACTATCTCCTCCATCCATTTTGCTAAATGGGGGAAACTACAAATACCTAGAAAACTAAAGGGTTTTTATTCACTTCTTAGAAAACTAGGGCTTTCCCAAATACCTAGAAGCAAAGCTTATGTCACAACATGCCTGATACTAGAGCTAGGGCTTTAAAAACTAAATGAATAGAAATATTAGGGCTCTGATACCAATCTATTGGGAAAGGAAACCCAACTACAGTGGACAAAGAAGAAAACACAAACCAAATAATATAGACAACAAGAAGAGGAGGCATAATATTTTCTATTTCATTAAATTAACCAAAAATATTACAATCCAAAAATTTTACATACAAAAACTCAGAGCTATGCTTTGTACATTCTTCATACAAAATATTGTGCACATTCTGGTGCACTAGAGAAAACTGGCTACTGCTACGTGTTGGAGATATTCCAGAGCACTTCTCTATGTCACAAACTCTTTTTGCTGCAAGATCTCCTGAACTTCCTTTGTTCTACTATATTCTACTAAACATTCCTCCTCTATCTTTTATTGCACACTTCTATCTCTCTGTCTTCTTCTTCTTCTCTGACTGAAAAACATTCTATTTTGTTCTTTTGTCTTTCCCAACCTTTTCCAAAATTGGCACTCAATTCAAATTCACCTACCAAGAGTTAATTCTCTACCAAAATTAATTGGCCTGCATTAGAAGTTAGACATGGCAGGTGGAGGATCCCAACATATCATTTCTAGTTTTGCATTAAATGCACTCAGTTGGTGGTTGCTCAAGATTAGCTTTTCCAATAGTTTCGAGGAAGTTATTTTTTATTTTACATGTTATATATATTCAAATTCATATTTAAATGAGAAGATTCGCCTAACTTATTGTACAAGTGAATGTACCATTCATTCAATGAGTTGTGATATTATAAATATCAATAAAAGAGTAATTAAACTAAATTAATGAGAATTAAAAAAAATAAGTTAAATTATTTTTAAAGTTTAAGGGTAAAGAGATAGGGTATTTAAATTACTAATTACAATGAAAATAAATATTGAATTTATTATGATATAAATTTAGGATATAATGTGTTTAGTATGTTCATTATTTTGGAATTAAAATAGGAATAATTTAGGTTGATCTTGAGTGGCTCATGATGAAACTTGAGGTGCAGATGTAAGCTAGTAGATAACAAAAAAATTCAATCTACATTTTTATAACTTGTAATAACTAAATTTGCATAAGGATGATAACACTTAAAAATATTTTTTGATAAGTTACTAGATTTATATGATGAATTTGTAATACAATATAAATGCAAAAAAATGCAATATGTAACATTTAATACAATAAGTTTTTTCAATCTCCAAATAAAAAATTTCCTAAAATAATTTTTTCCTTCTTACACCATGTATATTAAATTTCTCTAAATGCTTTGACATAACAAGTCATACAAATGTGTACTAATCCAACTCATAAATGGCTAGTGAAAAGGGGTGAGAAACATAGAATTTGAGCTATTATAATTTAAAATTGGGGTTAACCTCTAGGCCCAAAAGATCAAAGCACCACAACATTGCCCAAGAAGGGAAATGTAGAGAATGTGATGAAGAGTAGGTTAATGAAATTGTAGGCTAGTGATAATGGAAAATGTATGAAAATCAAAATTAATGTGGATATGATAAGATAAAATATATTATAATAGGTCTGAGTAGGAGGAAATGTGAAGGCATAAGGATCAAGAGGTGAGGAAAGCATTGCACAAGAGTTTTCAACTTGTTTAAATGTAATTATATTAATTCATTCCATAAAAATGACACTAAACTAAATGGAAATGAGCATGTCTATAAAAAAGATAATTAAATTTTTCCTCCACTTTGAGGTGCATGTGAATAAAAAATGAGTATGTATTTTAAAGTAAATGGAAGTTATAAACCAACATGAAAACTAAATATATTCACATACTTCAAAAGGATATTTGGTCTTGTATCTAGGGAAAATGGTTAAAGCATACATGATTTCAAAAAGCTAAGACCACAAAGAAAATATCATGAAATAAAACCCTAATACATCAACAAAATTGTGATAATGAAATGCATAAAGAAAGAAAGGAAGTGGAAACCCTCGTTATGTGTTTCTCTCACTCCATTTTTTTGTCCTTTTGATTCCTTAAATAGATTTGATGTGTAGCTCTCAAATGTGATCAAATGCACTAAATATTGAAAGCACTTTGACAAAATGATTGCAAGGAAATCAAAGATGTGGTCTCTTTAAACTGAGAAATAAGTCCTCAATTTAGAGATTTTGAAAACATAATTGAATGGACAAGATTGAATGATAATCAATGGACAAGATTGAATATGAGGACAAGTTAGAAAGGAAACTTTCATTTAAAAGTGCAAGACAAAATGAGTTAATTGAAAGTAAATAAAGAAAATATTTATTTTCATCAAAATATACTTTTTTGAAAGTGGAGGACTGAAAGAGTGAAGGATGAGTTAAATTGAGAAAGAGAAGAGTTAATTGAAAATAAACAAGGAAACTATTTATTTTGAACTAAAATATGTCATTTTGAAAGTGGGGGGTGGATTTGGAAAATAAGAGTCATGAGTGGAAAAGGAAAAAGAGTTAAGTGAGAGAAAGTGCAAGAGATAATTTGGAATGAAATCTAGGTGAGGATAATTAAAGATTTTATAATTAAATAAGATGAATTATCCCCAGCTTTCAAAATTAGCAAGTTAGAAGGATAAATGCAATAAATTAATAAATATAAATTATTAATTTATGAGTCCATATTAGGTAATTAAATAAAATGAATTTATATAATTAAAAAGAAGATAAAAGGAAATAAATAGATAAATATTATTTATTTATCACACTAGGATATGGGGGGAAATTAATTAAATAATTAATTCTCCTAGGACATGTTAATGTTGAAAGTGTTTGTTGATTGAACGAATTAATCGATTGGATTGATGACATGGATGATTGAAATTGAAGACAAATTAAATAATTAAACAATTATTTAACTTGAGAGGAAAGATTAAGTAAGGGATTAAATAATTAAAGAATTATTTAATCTAAGAGAAATAATTAGGAAGAAATAGTGATGAACATTAATTGAATAATACAAATTATTTAATCGATGGTTTAGAAGAGCAATAATTAAATAATCAAAAATTATTTAACTATAGGGAATTAGAAGAATAGTAGTACTAATTAAACAATAAATTATTTAATCAGTTTTAGATGAAAAATTAGTGAAAAGTGTTGTCGGAGACCTAGGATAATTTTTTAATGTCTACAGGTCCATGTAAAGTAAAGGATTGTGGTTAAATTATTTATGTTTCCCTATCCATAGTATAATTATTCCACAATGAGCTATAAAAGAAATATATATATATGCAATGAAAAGCCCTTATCACCAAAGTAAATATAGGAATTTTTTTATGTTAATTTACTCATCTATGATAAATGAGAAGTATATCTAGAAGGCTTAAAAATTATACTTACTCAAATGCTGGTATGCTAAGACATTCCCTAATGGTATCAAAAAAAATTCCTTTAAGATTTATAAATTTTATCTAATTAGGTATAGTAAAGTGATATAGCACATGCTATACTATGATGCAATTTACATTATTTATTGAGCTACATTAATTTGGTCCTCAACATGATATTATAGTTGTGTAATCAATCATAGTGATGTGGAATTGGTCTATTGCAATTGTGTGCAATACAAGCTCGTGTATGTGTTTGTATCTAAATGTAAACAATATCTATTTGGGTATAATTATGAGTTTGTATAGATAAGATTCATTACTTAAAAGCTTAATATAAGATTGTTTGTGAAAATATATACCCCATAAATTGGTTATATTCATCATGTACATAAAATAAGAAGAGGGAAACAAATATACATATATAACAATAAAATCAAATAGAGAAAAATAAAACATAATAATTGAAGAGAAAAATCACTTTCCCATTTCTAACTCATTAATGCTTGTAGTCCATTTCTCATGGAAGGTGGCAATAGTCTTTTTGTGGTGATTTTAGTATTACTAACCTTAAGTTAGTTCTTAGAATTATCCTGCAATAGTGAGCACTCAACAATTATGATTATCAAGATAGTATCCATGATTAAAACAAATAAATTTGGAAAAGATGTCTAAAAGTAAAATTATATGTAGGAAGTATGCATTCACCATAGAAGAAACTAAATATAAAATGAAAATAATTAATAACATAATTAAATGTATAAATAACCATTTGAGAGTGTAAATAATACTAATTCAAATACAAGATCTAAAGTTATGGAAAATATGATATATAATTGACTAATGATTAATTTTTTTAGAGTAATTAGCTAAAAAACCATACATAACTTATTATGGTAATATTCGGGTCAAAAATTAATGTCCATTGAAATAAATTTTGGTCAAACCTTGGTTAATTATCCATCCTCATGTTTTGTTTTACTCAACAAAAATAGAATTACAAATTTGAATAATTCATTTATTTGTGAATATTAGCCATGGAATTAAACACTAGACTTAATATCATACACCCTACATTAATTTTGTTGTTTAAAAACTAAAAAATTTAATAATGAAATATAAATATTATCATATGATAAATATTGATATATTGTATTTAATGAAGATATAAATATGACTAGGCGAATCATCTCTAAGCCATAATAATTCTTCCTCGTAAGAAATTAAATGAGATAAAACTTATGTTTATTTTCTAACTGGAAAAATATTTTCAAGAACATAAACTATCACTTATTCACTAATTAAACAAAAATGAAACATTATTTAATCAACATGCAAGAAATGAAGGAGAAAAAACTATTTTAGTAAAGATTATCCAAATAGAATGAATACTTCTCAAAATGTTAGAACACATGAAATAGTAATAAATTATCATTAAAGATATCTAATAATATAAATGATAGTTTGAAAAAAGTCCCTAATCATGTGGGAACTGTACAATAAAGTTTCATAAAAAATCAGGCATAACACTATTAATTTTGTTTTTATCAAAGTATTAAAACAATGAGCATAAATTATTCTCTCAAAACAGAAAATTTATAGTCCACTTGATGTGACCATGATATTTTAACTCTACTACAACTCCTAAGACACTAATGCAAAACCTAAGATGTAACCATAAAAATTTATTTTAATAGAAAAATATATGAGAAATAGAAGTGAATATTTTACATGTATTCTACCATATCCAAAGTAGGATCCCATATTGAAAACTTGCATTTATTTGTACATTCGAAAAAGAATGGTAATAGGGAAAATTGAACTAGGTTTGACTACATCGTTTCCAGGGATAATATTATATAAAAAGAGGATTCCAACTATGGATAATTTTTTACCAATATATATTATGGAACTTCCCTATGACAAGTTTTATCATTACTTTTTCTCACACTATAGAAAATCTTCTAATTTCTAAGACTCTGTTTTTGAAAATCGCTTACAATTTTGATCATTAATGCTAAAGTTCATTACTTGTTTATAGAAACATTTATCCATGCTAGAATATAAAGAAAATATTACAAATCAATTCCTAACTTTTAGAATATAAATTAAATATACATCTTAAATAATGAGTGATAAGTTGAGATATGATTTTGTAATAGCATACCAAAAGTGAAGATAAACCACTCCTTTCAATATTTTGTTGACAAGAAAAATATAGGCTTAATATTTGACTTATAGATATGCAGCTAGAAATGAGGGATTAAAAGTGGTCAATTTTTATTGAAATAAGTAAAAAGTAATCTTGGACAATAAATTGAAGATATCCATGTTCAAAATTTCAAGTGACAAGAACTAGATTCTTAGAACTTGGAATCTAATATCTAAAATACTATTCTTTCTTTTAATGATGGAGATTAAGAGTCCCAAATAGATGGACAACACAATGTGACTCTATTTTTGTTGGAAATATATATCTAGTTTGTTCCCCCTAAATTTTTGTCTTTTTTTTAAGTGTTTCACAAATCACTTTAATGAAAAAATAGCTAAATTCACATAGTTTATTCTTGATTAGTTTTCTATTTTTTAGTGAATATATATTTTCTTACTAATTTTAAAATTGGATACATACTATAAAATAAAACATTGAAAATACCCCCCCCTAAATTATTTGAAAATTAATTAATTTTTTTTTTTTACCATGTATAGAATAATGTCTAGAATATAAAAAATTAATATGTTTCAATTTTGGATGAATGGATGAAAAATGGAAAAAAATCAAGATCAAAACTATAATGTATTAAAAATCTAGAAAAAATTACATGGTTAGAAAGATAAGAGAGAGAGTTGTTGGTTCTCCAATCTGCACCTCAATAAATCTTAAAGAGTTATTAATTATTATTATAAGAATGCTAAGATATTATCCAAAAAAATAGGAAAAACACTTTATGATTCATTTCCTCTACACTTTAGTCTCTACAAAACCTAGGCGGGCCCCCCTCTAGGGTAGTAAATATTATTTAACAGCATATTTCTATAACCATTCCATAAAAATACTCAAATTTACACAAATTGATAAGGATTTTTCATAATGTATATAATAATTAGTTTGCTATTTATAATATTGAAAGCTTTGGTATGAAGTGGGCAAATAATTGTAAATAATTAACAACTGACATTAAGATTTTCCATTTTAAAAGATATTATGAGATTGATGACTAGAAAACAAGTAGATCAATGACTATCTAGGGCTATATGGTCATGACTTTGATGATAATTTAAACACTATCACCTTATAGTAATATGATGTTTTGAGGGATAATAATGTGATCCTAATTTAAAATGCACTTTGTTATAGTAATATTCCCAACATTTTCTTGAAATAAATTATGATATTCCCTCAACAAAAAATAACAATGAAAAAAATGTGCACTAAGAAATTTATAATCATTTCCTATATTTATTAAATAATTATTATATAAAAAAAATGGAAATGATGACACATGGAAGCTTGTATTCATATAAGCATGAATAAAAGTATAAAATGCAATCATAGGATTTGTATAGAATTAGACACTATTTCCCTAAATAGACAAAAAAAATATCCTATCTCACCCAAAATAATAACTATTTTAGAACCATTTACTACTTTATAATGAATTACATGCCTCCTTAAAATGGAGAAGAGACCCAACATATTTTAAAAAAATTGACACATGTCACATTTTACCCTTGACAATCTTTGTCATGTAGAAATAATTGGGTAGAACAATCCACAAAAATTTGGAACCCTTCTAAACATTTTAGAAAAAAAAATTGATGTCATTGTAAAAGACATGTGACCTTAAACCTTTGTTGAAGATAAAGAATTAAAAATCCTCATGACATAACATAATTTATTTTATTCGTTATATTTTTCAAGCCATCATCCATATAGTTCTTTTGTACACCATAAATAAGAATAAACCTTCTCAAATTTATTTGTATATGAAAAATAACTTTCATCTAGTATTTTTTTACTTTCCTTAATGTACATATCTAATCTTGACTCTTAACTTCAAGAATTTATTCAAGTTGGTGTTGCACAAAATTGAATCCATATCTTCACCTAAAATATTTCTTCACTTAAAGGAGGATTTTTTTAAACTCTAATTTCCAATTATCGAATGTAATTATATCTCTATTCCTATAAAAAAATTTAAGCATGAAAGCCTTTTCCAAAGACCTAAAATAGTTTAGTTTCTTCTTCAACTTGATGTCTAATTTTCTTCAAAATGAAGATATATCACTTATTAGTCCTAGAACTATATAAGTGATTGATAATTCTACATGGAAACCTAGATAAAACTTAGATTACATATAAATGCCCCCATTAATGGCACTCCTATAACACTATACCAAACTTAAATTACATATGAATTTTATGTCCTTTTTGATGTAAAAATTAAACCATAAATGAGAAATGAAAAACCATACAATGCAAAACCTAGATCTAGGGCGATTTTCTTCATATTTTAGAAGACCTATAATGTTAACATGTCAGGTTCAATGAAATGAAACATAGAAAAAGGTATCCTAGGTCCTAAATGCAAAGAGCCTAGGATGCAAGGGGCCTTTTTCCAAGTTTCATTAGGATGTAGATCAACAAGGTGTATAGATTGACTATCAACCATGAAGGCGATCCAATCAGACCTAGATCTATATCTAATTGAAGATGTGAATGGATTGGAAGTAATTTGGAATGATTAATATAATGATCCTATATGCCTTAATATGAAAAATGCAAGATCTTGACATCTAATAAACAAAAATATTAAACTTTTGATAAATCTAGAAAGTGTAGAGGATAGTAAACCTGCTCATAAAATTGGTCTTGCTATGCCTAGAAGGAATTATATGCCCAAGGGTGTCTAGGCCTTTTTAGGGGTGTCTTGAATTTCTTTTGGGGTCCTTTGGCTCTAGATCTATGATTTTCTTTTCTATTTGCAAAATTATCCAAATTATCATCAAAAAATTATATAAGTTAGGTTGTGTGGCTTGAAAAGGTTTGTGACAACAATGAAACAGTAAAAAATAGATCTTCAAGCCCTCTTCAATTCTCTTTAAGCATGTAAAGTTTTCATATTCAAAGAGAGAGAAAATGTTGTGTCGTATAAGGGCTTTTCTCATTAAAACCTCAGGTAAGTGTTCCCAATTCCAAAATGGAAAAATGTTATTGATAAATGATAGTGGAAAGGAAAGAATGATGAAATCACATCGTGTTGTAACTCACCACCCTTCAATGGTCACCTTGAATGACTGAAGTAATACACATCTCCTCAAGGATTTGAATATTTCTTGCTTCAATATTTGAATGCTTTGGATACCTACAAAAGGATGTTAGCCTTCATAAAATAATGATAGGGTGAACATACATCAACTTTGACATGATGTTTGATCTTGAATTCCTACAATAAATATTTCAAATGATACTCTTGACAATAATTTTGATCATAAGTTATCCTTCCAATTTCCTTACAATTTCAAATGATCAAAAGACTAGGTATTTATAGGCATTTATCCAATTTCCCAAAAATTAAATTCCAAAATCTGACACTTGAAATTGGAATTTTGGATGCTAAAACATTGCCAACAACATATTTGAATTTGGGTTATGGCTAAGAAGGGGGACCCATTCACCCATGGGCGATTGGGTCCTAGCCCAAACTTCTAGAAAACACTTAATCGAGAGAAAAATATTTTTTTTGTTGCATTTATTGATTGTTTGCAATCCTTTGAAAATGGTAAAAATTAGGCCTTGGAATGCATAATTTAGAAAATTAGGTTCTTAATTAGGTCCAATAAATTAGGGGGATAAAAAATAGTGTGAAATTATTAAGGGTCACAATCTTTTACACTATAGAAAGGTATATGACTTTTTAATCTACCCCATCACATAAAATTTAAAGAACCTGTAATGAAAAATATGCTTGTAAATGCACTCACATAAAATGCCACAAAACTGATGTGTTCCATATGGACGGAATTTGGGAATTTTGTACTTACATTGAATTATAAAGTGTAATGGGGGGTTTTTTAGAGCCTTGATTTGACGTCATAGTTGTGGATCCTCATGATCTGCACCCCATAATGTAGTTGACTTGATTTTCCACCACATCAATGTATCCTTGTGGTTCTCACCATATTTGTGTGTGCCTTGATGCACGCCCTTTTTTAGTTTCTTGTACATTATTTGGAACAACATGTTGGTCTACATTCTTTGCACACTCTTGATTTCAGTTGGTCAAGTTATTTCTCTTATCATTAATGGGGGAATATGATGTGATATATCTTAATACTTCTTTTAATGAAGGAGTGGACAAATATTCTTTATGGGAGGCCTCATGAATGTTCTATCTTGATCTCTCGTATAAGGGATTATTTCATTGGATCATATTTTTTGAGATTACAGTACTCCTAATCATAGTAAAATTTGTATTACTAATTTCATAGACTTTGATTGACTTTGTGTACATTGGTTGAGTAGTGTTCATATGTTCACTCATGCTATTCTTTGTATCTCTTATCCTGATCTACATTTATTAGATATTTATTGATTCTAATAGACAAAAATCTATCTTCAGTAGAGTTTACAACTTCTACACTCTTTAGGAGTTATTCACTATCTTGTTCCTATCATCAAGGGATGTTTGTTCAAAAGGTCTTAAATCCTTTTCTTTCACTTTTTGGAGAGGAGTTTTGTTCACACTCACTTTTCTCCTTTTTTTCTCTATTTGTGAGAGAATGTAACTAGGTACGTAACATGCCCTCATAGTCAGGACCCATTTCTATCTATTTTTACTTTTTGATCTCCCCAAGGATTACTTAATGGGGTTGTTAGAGTGAATAATTTATCTATTCATTATACTTAAGAGTACTTAGGTTGATAAGGTTAGGTCCAACACCTTGTTTGACTAAATGTGCAACCTTTTAGACCTCTTGAGGTTAGTAAGTTATTTGGTAAACCTCATGTGCTACATTTTTGAGGTTGGAAGACTTTCCATCTCACCTCAAAGGTCACTCAACATTTGGCATCAAAGTTGATGACTTGATCAAATAGGTTGTTGGTTTGCACATTCCTAGTGATCTTAAGGTTGACACGCGTAGGACACTTGCCTACCCATTTGTGTCACTTCATGGGGCACTTGACATTCACATCATATGTAGATTTCCTCTTACTTTCATATATATGCAATAATTTGTATTCATTGTAATTTGGGTCGACTAAATGTAATCTTTGTATTGTTCATTGTTCTTGCTTCTCATCTTCATAATCTCTTAATTTCTTGTAATATATATCATTGATCTTGATCATGCTTTAGGGAATTTAGAGTGTCAAATTATTCTGACAAAGAAAGAGTGAAGCTAAGGATCAAGGCATAAATATAAATTATGTTCTTCATGGGTAGCCTTTCATGCTCCCTATGAGCCATTTTTGGGAGCACATTCTCAATGAGGTTGGGAATAATTTATTATATTTTTATACTTTGTTGATGTATATTGGTTGTGATGTGAACTTGTACCCTAATATATATGAAATTTTATAGGTTATTTAAAGTTCTTTAATTCTTAAATTTGGGAATATGTGTTGGTGTATTCATTGACTTACACCAGGCTTACTTAAGCCTAGTTAACTGTCTAGTTAGTTGTCCACTCCTTTCCACTTCAGATGGATCTTGATCTTGATCTCCACATCTTGTGGATCTTGATCTAGTTGTTTCTCCTATTTAAGAAGGTTGCTCCTTCTTTCATTCTACAACAAAATTAATATAATATTCCTTTGTTCATTTTTTCTTTTTATGATTTCCTAGATTTCCTTATTCTGACATGGTATCAGAGCATGGGGGAGTTAGTTTCAGGTCTTTAGGTGAACAATTTCATTGTAATTTTTAGTTTCCATTACGCTTTGTGCTAAAATTTGTAGGTGAGCATAAATTCAAATGATCTGTGGCTTTTTGGGGATTCCGATCTATGGCTTTTTAGAGGAGAAAAGTTGGCGCATCATGGGAAACTGCGAAACCTGGAAAGAGGGCGTTGATTCATCAATCAGTCAAACTTTTTAAAAAAAGAGTCACCTCTTTTTTGTAATCTATTTTTTTGAAAGTGACGGTAAAATTGTAGGATTTTGTTGTTGTGAATGGCCTGCCACCTAGCCCTTTTCAGCGTTGATGCTTGGGAGGACGCCTGCAGCTGTGAAGCGACTCGTGCGCCAAAGGCTGTGAAGCGAAGCCAAGAAGGCGTAAGGACTCATCTCGTCGATTATTGGCCCAACGTCTGCCTTGCATATGCCCATTTCCCTAGAGGTCTCTTTGCATAAGAATGCTTGCCCTCACTCGCAGATAATAGGGATTCACTCAAACTGCATCATTTTGGCCAGATACAAGGAGGCGCAATTTCATATGAGGAAGCGCAATTTCATTACAAGCTGAAAATTTATGCTTGCTGTGATTTGTGATACAGCCAGATATGCTTGGAAGGAGTCGATCTATTGTATGCAAAGTGCGATTCACATTTTTTTCTGCAGGTTCTTCCCTAAAAATCAGCGCAAATAGCTCAGGCTTGGGTGTGAATGAACAGAAAGTCAAAATAGCTCCCATCACGAACCAGCACAGGAATAGGCGCTAGCTCCCATCGCTTCCTTCATGCATCTTTCCCTATTTGGGGCCGTTGAGGGTTTGAAGCAGGCGTGCAGAGAGGACCAGTCAAAATTCCTCTACAAAAATCTTTTTTTCCACTCAAAAATTGTCACAAAATTGTTTGTTGGAGGCAATAATTGTACTAGTTAAAAAATTGTCAATATGTTTTTTTCCTTACATGCACTCATATAAAGTGCCAAAATTGGGGGAATCAAACATAATCAAGGGAGGTCTTGAGCTTTTGAGTTTTTTCTTTTACTTCTACAAAGCTCTTAAAATCTTTCTTTTCGCGTTCAATTCAACAACGAAGGTAAAAATGGATTCTAATGTTTTTGAAAGGAAAAAAGACGTTTTACAGGGACCCAAAACCACAAAGTTTACAAGCCAAGAAAATATTAACCAAAAGACAATCCCAGAGGAGAAAGGCTGCAAATAAAAGATAATAGAAAAGACCAGCAACAACATCAAAAAACCAATAAAAGGATAGAAAAAGACCAAAGAAGACAGAACCAGAACCAACCCACAAACTTCAGGGTCTCAGCCACCTCCATTTCCAGGATGTCCATATCCTAGACCACCATCCTAAGATCCTAGATCTCCATAGGCGCAACATCCTGTCTTTTCTTCATGTTGGCCGTAGTTCTCTTAGAAGGGCCCAAATCCCTAGCTTTTAGCGTCCAAATCCACAATTAAGAGTCTTGGCTGAGTGATGTCCATTTTTTCTGCCAAGGCTCTAAGGGCAATAGAGTTATTCTTAACAATTTTGTGATTATGTTCAACAGTGGCCTTCAAAGCTTCCTTGATTTTCTCAACCTCTCTTCCCATGATCTCCCCATCCTTCTTAAGGCTTTTGGTAAATTCCACCTCTTCTTGGATGTAGTCCACCATGGCCATCTTCTCCTCCACCATCCACAAAGGCTCATTCGGGTTCCGCTCCACCATTTTTGTTTCCACAATCTGCAATTTGCTAGTCAGAGCTCTGTTTTTCAAGTTTAGGTCCTTAATTTCGTGAAAGATCCACTTTAGGATTCTAAAATTATCAATTGCTTCGTTTCTAGCCAAAGACAGAATATTGCCATGATAGTCTCTATCCGGTTCAAAAGCTAGGTCATTAGGGTTTAGGTCAGCATGAGGGCTTGGCCTTTCTTCTCTACCAACAAACTGGAAAGAGGTGGAGGAGAGAAAAATTTTAGCAGGTTCCACAATGTTATCATCTAAAGAGTCCTCCGACTAGGCCACCAATTTTTTTACAGGGGGTTCTTCCCTACTTTTTTCTTTCGACACAAACTGCATAGGAGGAGGTATCTGAGAACACTCTTTTTTGTTAGAAGGCTTGACAACAGGAGTATTCTTGCTTTTTTTCCTAGGCGGAGGAGTAATCTCTTCCTCCTAGTCGGGGTCTGAACTCTTGACATCCTTAGGCGAGCTTGACTCAGTGTCATAACCCTCTGAGGCAAAGGCAAAGATGGGGTTAGAAACTGTCGACATGCTTTTGAAGTCCTCATAGATGAGCCGAATTAGGCCGGCATGCAAGACCAAATTCTTATTTGGATTTTTTCTATTCTCCTCAATGTTATTATTCAAGGAGCATAACAGGTAATAGGGGAAAGAAACCCTAACCTTATATCTAAAATGGTTGAGAAAGACGAAATGATACTTGTAAACTCTGGTAAATCTCCTGTCCAGCGTGATATATTCTATTAAGAGTTTGAGCACTTCCCTCCAGATTTTCTTTATCCTGTTTGAATGAAAATAGCTATTAGAGACTTTAACAAGTCTTGTCTTTTCCTCCTCCATCTTCGAAAAACTGATCACAGCTTCATCCAAGAATTTACTGTCTTGATAAAATTTCACACCATCTACAGGGAGACCAGTAACTTCTCCAATAAGCACCTCATCCACAATTACCTTCTTGCCAAATAAATTGATCTCACCTTTATTCCAATGCTTCACAAAGTAATTTTTAGCTCTTAGTTTAGGCCCATGAAGTCTTTCAATTAACGGTTGCAGCCCTCCCTTCTCAATTTTCTTCCACACCTTCGAATTTTCTTTATTCTTAGTGAACACAACAGGCTCAACTCTTTTCCTGGTACCACCCATTGTCGATAGAATTTTACTCTAAATACCCACACCAGGAAAAAGAAGACTTAAGAGAGCGTAGCAAAACCAAAGCACCCATAAAACGTGCGAACTCAACCCTTTTGTCATATTAATTACCATTCTGCCACCAAATCTTATGATATCGCGGTACTTGGCATCTTTCTCTTTAATCATATTAAAATGTGGCTTCTCTCCCATGAGTACAATCATAGTTGATAAGGGCTCCGATGTTAGCAAGAAAATCTTTGAAATTCTGCCACGTCACCTTTCTATTCTATCTTATTCCATCATTGGCAAAGAAGTCCACCACTCCATTCCCTTCCCTACAGATATGGGAAATTTTAACTTTCTCAAACTTAGATAAAGTGGCCCTAGTCTCATCAATCCAATATTTAATAGTCCACGATGGGGGGGATTCACCCATGAGTCAATCAATGATTTTCTTGGAGTCACCCTCAATCCAAACACTTTTAAAGTTCAAACTATAAGCCATATTAATTATATGGTAGGCTCCTAAAGCATTAGCTAAATTATTGGTTTGCTTCCCTAATGACACAACAATCGTAGCAATGAACATACCTTTATCATCACGTAACACGCCTCCACTCCTAGCCAATCCCGGATTCCCTTTCGTCGTCCCGTCAAAATTAGCTTTAATCCAACCCTTAATGCCTTTTAATTATCATGATTGGAAAATACAAATCTCAATTTCACCCATGAATAGAGCTTGTTTAGGGTAGTAATGAATCTTGAAAAAGAACCTGCTACTGCTAAGGATAAGGAAAAATGGTTTAACAAAAGAGATCAAGCTTTTGGCTTCTTATGTCTTAATATATTACCTAAATTACTATTTCATATTCAGTCCTTGAAAACACCCAATGAAATTTGGGAAGGTCTTTATAATCTATTTGGCAAGATAGATGAATTTAGGGGTCATGAGCTAGAAAATGAGCTCAAAGCATTAAGTCCAAGAAACTTTACTTCTCTTCAAGATTTTTTTACCAAGTTCAAGTTCTTAAGGTTGCAACTTAAAGAACATGGTATTGATAAGATATAAAATCAGTTATTAGTATCAATTTTGTCAAAATTAGGTCTTGTTCATAGTTTGTTTTTATATCTACTTTCTACTCTATAAAGAGAGCTCTTGGAACTTCATGGGCTATTCCCTCTCTTGATAACTTCATTGTTGATCTAACAAGGGAGAAAGATAATTTAATACAAATGGGAAATGTGAAGAATAGTAAATCTCAAGAATTCATTGCAAGAAATGAGAAAGATCAATCTTCTAAGGGCAAGAAACAACAAAATCAGAACGAAAAGGATTATAAAAAGGATAAAAAAGTTGATAATAAAGCTAATAAAAATGAAGGCAACTCTAAGAAAAATAAATCTAAGAAAGAGTTACCTAAATGTGCCTATTGTAAGAATCATAATCATGAAGAATATCACTGTATGAAGAAGAAAATAGACCACCTTACACATCTTCTCAAGAAAAACAACATAGGTGTTCCATATTCATTCAACACATCTTCATCAAATCAAGATAAATCAAAGGAAAAAGAGAAGGAAAAGGGAAAAGCTTTAGTTACTATTTCATCCTCTTCCCCATCTTGGATAATAGATTTAGGTGCAACTCATCATATGGGATCATCACAAGTTGAGTTCTCATCTTTGGAATCATCTGGCATGTCTGCAATCACCTTAGGTGATGATACTCCAACATTTGTTAAAGGAAGAGGGTCCATTGAAGTTGAACGTGAAACACTCCAAAAATTTCTCAATGTACCTTCACTATCAAATAATCTTCTCTCTATGTATCAAATAACTCATCTAGGCCAAGGTATGATGGTTGAATTTTCTCCAAATGAAATTGAAATGAAGGAATTAAATAGCAATAGGAAAAGAAGATCATCAACTGATATTGTATAATTTTTCTAGTTTTGATCAAAGGGATCCTCCAAAATCTTTTCTCACTCATTCCGATGAGACAAGCAAGCTATGACATAAGCGATTTGGCCACTTAAACTATCACTATCTCAAACAGCTCAATCAACAAAATATGGTAATAGGGTTGACCAACATCAAATTTTCTAAAGGGATTTGTGAAGGTTGTGCATTAGGCAAGCATCCAGAAAAAATGTTTGACAAAGGTAAATCATGGAGGGCATCACAAGTCTTAGAACTTATTCATAGTGATGTTTCATGACCATTTCCACACCCATCCTTCAATAAGGAAAGATATGTTCTAACATTTCTTGATGACTTCTTAAGGTACACTTGGAGTTTCTTCCTTAGGAAAAAACGTGAAGTCTTTAAATGCTTTCAAGATTTCAAAGCCTTAGTTGAAAAGCAATCTGAGAAATCAATCAAACTTCTAAGAACAGATAATGGGCATGAGTATGTTAACAAAAGGTTTGAGAAGTTTTGCACATCAGAGGGGATTGAATTAAAACATATAGTTCCTTACACTCCTCAACAAAATGGAGTTGTAGAATGCAAGAATAGGTCACTAATGGAAATGGAAACAACATGATTCATCATAAAGAGCTTGAACCGAAATTCTGGGTAGAAGCTATCAACTGTGCATGTTATATTCAAAACAGGGTATCTCATAAAGCATTGAAAGGTATAACACCTTTTGAATCTTGGCAAGGAACAAAACCATCAGTTAATCATTTCAGAGTTTTGGGTCTCCAACTATGCTATGCATTCCAAAGGAGCAATGCAAGGCTATGGAACCTCAATCAAAACCTTGTATTTATGTTTGATATGCAGATGGTGTTAAGGGTTATCACCTACTCCACCCTACTACACATGAGTTGTTCATTGAGGGAAGTGTTAAGTTTGATGAGAGTCCCAATGACTCTACAGTTAACATTTCCAACTTGGGCTCACTACACCTTGATGATTCTGATCATTCATAGCAGGATCTTGATTCAGATTCTTCTAGCTATGACAGTGAGGGAAGTGATGAGGATTCCTCTTCATCAAGTTCAAGGATTCAATTGGAGGTTGATATATTTGGACTTGATTCACCTCTTTCTCATTCACTTGATATGGTAGATTTAGGAGCAAAGGATTTAACAGTTGATAGACACATTGAGTCTGTAGACATGCAAAATCAACATTAGCCATTAACACCATAGTTGATCATTTTCTTCTTTTTAATTAAATAAATCAAATTGTTTAATTATCTCCTAAAATTTCCTAATTTAATTAAATCACTAATATTGATTTTCCTCTCATTTGATTTAAAATAAACCCAAAAATGCAAATCAAATGTCACACCACCTAATCACTAGCTTAATTAGTCAAATTTCTAATTAATGCTAAGACTAACCAATGTCCCATCCACTTGCACAATAAGTCATTTAATTTGATTTATTAAAACCCTTATTTTTCTCACAAGGCATATTCCCAAGGAATATGCCCTCATTAACTCTCTTGTTTGACTTTTTTGGCCAAACACAATTCCCCCCAAAGCCCTCAACCATATTCATTTATTGTCATTTTCAAATTTGAAATGGGAACATTTGGCCAAAACTTGCACAAGCATGGGTCAGTCACATTGTGACAAGTGGCTCTCTCCTATTTGTTGGGTTTTAGTCCCACATTTCTCAATCTTGGCCTCTCCTCTCTCAATCTCTCCTATAAATTCAATTGCATTTCAACACAATGGATCATCTACAATCTAGAGCATCCTAATTATAGGCAACTTGAGTTCACTTTGAATCTCATTGTCTATTACCTCATTTTCTTGGCAAGGATTGGGAAAGGGCTGCCTTCTACACAAAGGATAGCACCAATCCACTATGGAATAGGTTTACTTCATGTTTTATGTGCTTTGATCATTCTTGTCATTTGTTTGCATTTCGAATCATGATCTATTATTTCATATGAATATTAGATGTTTGTTTGGTTTTGCAATACTAATCAATCATTTGCAGATTTTGATGTCCACAAAATGGCACTAGAAGGAGGGCTTGCTGCCTATGTCTTTCTATGCTCATTTTTTTTTTTTTTCTATATTTGAGTAACTCACATTTGAGTATTTGCAACATTCATTTGAATCTTCTCTTATGATACCATTTTTTTTTTATATGCACATTATTGGTGAAAGATGCTTGAATTTCTAATTACTAATAGCTCCAATTTTTTCAACTGTTGCTCAAAAACAAGGGTCATACAGGCTTTGATGAAAAGTCAGCAGAAATTCTTTGCTTGTTGTTGGGTTTTAGAACCTTCTGAACATTGTTAAGATCGGCTTTGCATTTTCTTGTTTCCTGCCTGATGCTTAATATGGTTTTTTTACTGTGACAGATTCAATCTAAAAGATCAGAAATTATTAATGGTCTTCAATAAATTTTTGATCCTGCTTATGGCAATTTGAGTCTAAAATATTGTTAGTAGTACACTGGAGGATGTATGTGCTAGAATGTTCTATAATTTCAAGCACTTGAGGTCGAGTGCTTTGCACTTGTAGTTTCTTTGTTTTTGATGTTAATCCCCTTACTGTAGTAGTTGTTTTGGGCGTCTTTTTTTTGTTTTGCTCTAGAGAAATGCAACTTTGTTCATGTGAATAGAACTGTAAGTCAAGTTGTGAATACCTGTCATTAAGAGTTGTCCTTTTCTCAGCCATACAAATACCAACTCCCTATTTTATTAAAATATGTCCATATCTCTCCATTGCATTATCATATTTTCCTTACTTTAATCTTCTGCGAGAAAATAAATGCTGTGATAATGTTTATCTTAAGCTCAAAGGAATCGATCTTGAAATTATGAATAATCTTCTTTTGTTTTACTTACGAATCCATTGCATACTGATGATAATATATATGCCTCCAACTACCAAACAATAGATTCTGATGCAAGACTCCTGTTAGGTTGTCAAAGATTCGTTCTTTTAACTTAGCTCGAGTTCCATAGGTCCTTAGAAGATTTAGAAGGAAAAGATACGTTTACAATGTAAACATATCCAACGCTCAAACTGTTGTTTTGCAGAGATTATTGAATCCACAATAGTGAATGAACATTGTCGAATACTTTGAGAGATCACGTCTATGATGATTTGTGCGGTGATGTCCTCTCTCCAGCAGCGAAAAAAATAATGAGTCACCGACATGATGCGTGTTCACAGTTGATATAAATGATAGTCTTTTCTCATTAATTAACAACCAATCTAAGGTGAGATCGATGGGTAGAAGATACTCGAGCTCTACCTTAGAATTCCATTCACAGTTGATGTAGGATGCAGAAAATTGTGGTGGAGTCGTGCTAACCTGATCAAATCATGACATAGGCAAGGTTTTGTTGATTGTCGGTCTCTTTTTTCTTTCACTCTACTCTAGGGTCACGCGTCTCTAAGATTACCAGCTGCAAGTTAACTCTGTCGGTTGTTATCATCAAATTCCTGTCATAAGCCTTAAATTTGCACCAAAAAAGCCATAATCTCTCTCAACTTAATTCAATATTCAAAACAGCCCCGCATGCAGCCGCAATAAGCTAAGTCTTCTACAATTTTCTTTTTCTGTCACTGGAAGTTCAGATTATGTCTTGATAGTTGGATCGATGTTAACATTCTTGGTAGTTGATAGAAGTAATACCTGCTTTAACTAGTGTGTTGTGCTCGTGACATATCTCGAGTTTAGAGACTTGTGTGCGAAGTAGTATTAACTATTAATAGTTTAATAGCATAGGAGTTTAGTCGCGCTATCATTAAAGTTACTTGAGACCAATAAATATCATTGTTGTGGCTGCCTTTTGTTTGATGCATCAACTTTGCATTCAGTCATAGATTAGTTGACGTATGTCAATCTGTAGATTTCCAAAAGCATCTTATCACAAGTTAGTGTTTTATATTAACAGAAAAAATCAAAACTACAGTGCATAAGATGATAACTACTCAAGTTACCATGAAACTCACTACAACATCCACAATTTTCTGTAAAATCTAATGATCCTGACATGAGATCGGATAGGTGCAAGGAAGTACGCTTTTATTTGGTTGTTCATATCATTCATTAAATTCAATCTGCTCCAAAGGGAAGTAATGGAGTTATGGTCTGACATCCTCCTAGCTATTTTTTTTTTGGTCTGACTCCCTATAAACTCCGCTGTCCTTTTTTAGTAACTGCGAGCTCGAGCTTGTGTGTATTCACTCTCCTTATGCTACGCCTTTACATTTACCATCAAATCATGAGATGTGCAGTTCGTAAGATCCATTATCAAGTCATTAATTGTCTCTACCTTTCAGATCTGTCAAATCTTGTTCAAGGAGTCGTGTTGTTTATGTCACAGTACCTTTGGTCACTTCCTACTGCCTAGTATGAACTTTCAATCGCATCTATCAACGTGATATGGTCGTAGCTATTTCTGCAAATGCCAAAGTTCATCCAAATCAGGGTGGTTGCATGTATTAAAATATGGTTTGACTTGTTTGTATTTGTTGCATGCTCTATGCTAAGTCGGTTGTTTTCATGCATTAAGTGATATCCATAGGCTTGATTTGATATCACTTCCTCATAGGTAAATCTCGATGTAATCCCATGTCCCTAATATATTTTGCAGGTAACACTTTAAATCGTTGATGTATGATCTTGAAGGACTGCTTTACTTATTTCAGATTTTGATAGCGATAACCTTGGGATTGGAGTTTGTAATACTTATCTTTGAAGTATTGAAAATAATTGGAGTAATTTGTTTGACTTGAAATCACGTAATGTGGCTTCAATAAAGCAAGCATTACTAGGTCTTGAGCATGATAGATTGCAATTTTACATGTCCATTTTATTGAATACGGTTTCTTGGGGTTCCTCAAAATTGATGTTTGACTATAGCCACCATTTGTTTGTAGAGATTTTGCATAATGGGGGTATTTTATTTTTTTATTTTTTATTCATTAATTCCTTGAAGAGGATCTCATTTCTGATTATTTTGTAATGTTTACAGGTTGACATCAAGGAGGGCATCGAAATCAAGCATCAAAAATTAAACAAAGGAAAAATAAGTGAAGTTGAAAAACTTGAGGATGAAAACTTGAAAAGAAAAAAGAATTTTTTAATGCTTGTTTTAACAATCTAGAGATTTAATTTTCTACTCTCGTTTTCTGATTTAACTCAACTCACTTTTCGATTTGGGCTTAAAATCAAGCACTAATTTGATCTTTTCAAAGTTGGTTAAAAAGAACCTTAGATATTTACTAGATTTCGATTTGGACTAAAATTGAAAAAGGAAAACTTCACATCTCATTTTGGTGCTTTAAAACGAATCAAAATCATTGCTTGAGGATTAACATGAACAAGTGTTTTTCATGTTTTGCAATATTTTTCACAAATTAATATCATTTAAAAGGCGTATGCGCTTCTCTCACGCTTCATGATGATCTTGAGAATCAAAAGTCTTTTGGTGATATTAGTTTGTTTAAAAGATTGCCTTCACATTTCATTTGGATTCTAAACTTGAATAAAACTTGTCTAGTGTGAGAAAAAGGCATTGTGAGTTTTCTCTCTTTGTTCATGCAAAAAAAGATAATCAAACTACGGATGCACTTACTCGCTATTGTACACCTTTAGACAACTTGCCTTGGTGGGAAAAGTACTCACCCCAAGGGAACAACTCAAACCGGTAACGAGCTAAATGCCAAGCTATTCCCAACTCGTATACAAATTCGAATGGTGAGGAAAGTTCATCATTACAGAAGCTCCTACGGACAAGCAGGTGATAGTATTTATATGGGTTGATCTTTCCTCTCATGTGGCCTTCTAAACAGGTACTCTAATTACAAACCAATTTGTAGAAGCCAAGATCCTTTCTATTTGTTGGTGCAAGAGGTCATGTCCTCTGAAGCCGCCCCATGCATACATGTGGTTTTGTTGTAGAGATGAAAAGTATGCCATGGGAGATTCGTGGGTATTGATGTTTGGTTGACTCAAGAAGCAAGTGCATTGTAAGGGGGAGCCTGTGTGGTCAAGCATCTAATCATCTGCACTGCATATGCACAGTTGGATCTATCCAAGTGGGAACCCAACAAGTATTGTCTTTTCAGCCTACGGTTGTACATGTGCTTGGAATCAAAATGCTTTGCTTGGATCTAAAACAATTGAAAAACAAACATTCATAGAGAAATTCAAAATTTCAAACCTTTTGGAGGAAACAAATACCCTTGAAAAATCTAAGTGCTCTTTCTTACCCTAGGGATTCTATCCTTAGAAATTTCTAAGTACTTGGGTTTAATCATCATTTTTTTTCACTAAAGTCAACTTAGTGAATTATGCTCTTGAAACCCTGATTTTCACATAATGGACCTTGTGGAATGAAAAGGAGTCAAGACATAGACATTTAGTTTGAAACTTTAACTGAAGAACTGTTTGTGGTAAAGAGAATTCATTAAGCAAAGATTTCAATTTCATTTATTTCCACTAGTCTATACATAGCTTCATCAACCTTAATTGACTCCATACGTGTGTTCTTTGAAATGATTTCCCGCAAGATCAAAATCTGGAAACCAAAGCTCAAAAGTCTTAGTCTAAAAGCTTGTGAGGAACATCTTGAGAGACTTCTCAAAGTTAGAGAAATATTGGTTTACAACTTTTACAAGAAAGCTTCAAGAAACAACCCTGAATTGTACGAGTTTTGTTATCAACAGAATCTTGAACTTTTTGAAAGATTTACTTTTTTTGCATAGGAAGTCAAGCATGTTCTTCAAAATCGAGGTCTTTTAAGAAGAAGTATTATCTAGGTCAAGTCTAGGATCAAATTCAATCAATTTCATCCATCTCTCATCCATTAAAATTAGCCAAAAATCACCTCACCAAGAACTCTTGGAAGCTTTGTAATCATCTTTTATGCTAAACTTTTAGGTGAAATCAAAACCACTTTGTTTGACTTAACACACCTAGTCAAACCATCATCTTGTGCACAATTTTGCTCTAGGATAACACAACTTCCTAGGGTTTACAAGTTCATCTTGTTTAGCTTAACACACTTAGCCAAATTATCAAATCATCACCTCGTTTGACTTGACACACTTAGTCAAACTACCCTCTTGTATGAGTTTACTCTAGGATAACACAACTTCCTAGAGTTTTACGATTACATTATCACATTTTATTTGACTGAACACACCTAGTCAAACTATTAATCCAATCACAATCAATCAATCAAGCCCTAAAAGTTTAGTATTTCCTTCACAGGTTCTTTAAGAGTTCCATTCATCCATATCACCCATCTTTCATTTATTTCATCCTCATCATCACTTTGATCATTCAATTATCCTAGTTCTTTGCTTCTTTGAACCTAAGGTTTAGACCGATCTAAAGAATTAGAGGTTCATCTCTTACATTCTTGAAAATTGATCTTCATTTTATGGTTCAAAATCGATCTCAACACAAGAAGAACATGGAGAAAAAAAAGAAACATCCATTTCAAGTGATTTAAGCCAAACTGAAACAACATTCAATCCAGCGATAACAATTGAAATCGCAATCAATCCCCCTCAAATGCCTCAAAATTATCAAGAAGAAGGTCATATTGAGGACTTCACTAATAGTGGGATGACACAATCAAAAATTCTAGAAATGGTACAAAACCCTGAAAGTAACCAAATTGTCACTACCATGCTGAAGTTGTACCCATCCCAATACATGCTTGAGTTAGCAAAAAAAGGGGCTAAACTCCCTTCTGACTTTGACGTAAGCACTATTGTCGAGAGATCTATCGGTATCATGCCTTCACCCACATCCACGCTTCCACTTCAAAATATCACTCAAGACATCCCCCAAATCATATCATCTATCACTTCAACCCCGCCAGTTGTTAACAAGGGAAGTGCCATGTTTCGTGAGCTTCAAAAACATCATATTGTGAACAACTGAGGGTTGAATGTAGGCACTACATTAGATCAATCTATCTCTGTCAATCCATTGCACCCTTATGTCCTGCTCACATTTCATGATCATACCAATTCATCCTCATTTCATGCAACACCAGAGTATGCTCTCGACATGCAAACTTCTATCCTAATCTCACAAGGAGAAGGTGACTTGTTTGGAGTAGGAGGAATCTTGGATCCATCATCATTAATTCCAGGGATTGCACCACCCATCTTTCGACCACTTTTTCCCCTACCACTCGTATCCACATCATCAGTCAGGTTGGGTCTTCCTCCTCTTCCTACCATTAACCATTCAAACCAGAACACTTTATCAAATCCTCCAATTGTGCCATCTGTATCGCAAAAATAGATGGCATATGTCAAAACAGCCGCAGTGATCAATGTAATTTCCATTCCTCAAAGCATGGTTTCTCAAGTACCAAGCACCTCGATCACACCATCTATAACTCGAACTCCAATCATTAATACGTTCATTTCGCTCATCACAATGGTTGGCATTCTTCCCAACCCACCGCCATTACCACCAAGGCACAACACGACTAATTCATTCACCATATTGTTGCAAGCTGCTCGGCAAGCTGCTCAGCAAAAACCACTCCAAAATTAGCAAGTCGCTCAGCAAAAACCACTCCAAAATCAGCAAGTTGCACAATGAGCCACTTAGCAAGCACAAGCATAATTAGCTGCACAACAGGAACAACATGTTGCACAAGCCCAAGCCTTGTTACAACAACAACAAGCCGAACAAGCTACACAGGCAGCTCAAGCTGCTCAATCTGCTCAAGCTGCTCAATCTGCACAAGTTTCGCAAGCCGTACATGCTTCTCAGATTGCACAAGAAATTCAATAAGCACATGCTCAAGCACAAGCACAATTCCAACCTTAGAAAGCACAAGAGCAGGCATAGTACCAAGTGCAATTTCAAGTGCAACAAGAAGCATATCAGGAAGCCTTGCAAGACTACCAATTACAAGAGCAATATGACCAAGAACAAGCATTGTTGGTGCAACAACAATATGACCAACAACAAGCGTTGTTGGTGCAACAACAAGCCCTATTGGTGCAACAAAAAAAAGATCAACAACAAGCCTTGTTGGTGCAACAGGAGAAACAAGACCAACAACAGGTGTTGTTGGCTCAACAACAAGCACAGGCATCACTTGCTCAGCAAAGCTTGCAAAAAAACCACATCAAAATCCCATCTATCAATCCCACACCTTAGAACGTATTCACTCCACCTCCCGATCCGCAAGGTGACGTAACGACACAAATCAAATTGATTTCACAACAAGTGCTAGATCTTCAATTCGAGAAGACAGTCAAGACACCAAGCAACTTGTTCCCTTATCCATTTGACAGAAGCTTGGAAATGGTACCATTCCCAAAGGGATTTGAAATCCCTAAATTTGATAAATATCGTGGGATAGGAAAACCTGAAGATCACATCAGGGAATTCGAAGTGCATTGCATGGAAGTCACCTACAATGACACTTATCTAATGTGGCTATTAACCTCGAAGCTTGTCTAGTGACACTATGGAATGTTTTTCTCCTCTGCCTATGGGAATCAAAACCTTTCAATAAATCAAAGATGATTTCCTCCAAAATTACGCATTCAATATTTCAGTGGATGTTAGTTTGGAAGAACTCTCAGTGCTTAAACAAAGTAAGGGAGAATCATTCACCCCCTTTCTCCAACAATGACAAGTGAAACCTAATCGAAGTAAGTGGGCCATGCCAGAAGAGCAACAAGTCTGTACCATCATCGCCAATACAGAAAAAACCTTGTCATTCTATTTGAAGATGCAATGCATCAGTACGTATGATCAACCAATCCCTAAGGCCCTCACTATTAAACAAGCTCTTGTTACACAAGGGGCCATGCCCACTTATCCTAAACATTATGACAATCACCCATCCACCAGTTTCAATGATAGACCTTGCACATGGGCAAAGAATTGAGGTATCACAAACAATGGCATAGTCGATGCCAAGGTTGTCATCAACGCTCCCAAGCAGAATAATCAATCACCTCATCACCAACCGCAAAACAAAAACTGGGGTAACACGCAAAAAAATGTGGTAAACCAGAAACCACCCCAAAACTAGGTCAAAAATCTTAATAATCAAGGAGGAACACCTCTGTGAAACAAGTTTCCCCCCAAACAAAAATTCATAGCCCTTGGGGAGTCAATCGAGTCCATCATGAAAAAGTTGGTCAATGAGAACATCATCAAGATCCCCACCCATGATAATTATAGAAAAACCCAGGTGAAACCACCATGGTATAATGAAAACCTCCTTTGTGACTTTCAAAAAGTCAAGGGGCATACCACCATAGATTGCATGAGGCTAAATAATATCATCCAAGACCTCATCGAAGATAAGATCATCAACGTTGAACAACCAGCTGGTAATCAAGATTTTAAAATATACATAAATCCGATGCCAAACCACAATCAAGGAAATAGTAAAGGGAACAACAAAGGAAAACAAAAATATGCTAGTGCTAATCTAGTATATATATGATGATATAGTCGCATATGTTGAGGAAATGGTCATGGTCATTAATTGCAAAGGAGCCAACACCGATTATTGAGACACCACACATGGCAGCAAGGTCACCATTGTAGGGGCACCTCAACCATCTAAGACCCTCATTTAAAATATAAAATTTGTCCCCTACGACTATAATTTCATCAACCAGTTGAAGAGAACTCCCACATAGATCTCCATCATGGAACTGTTAAAAATTTTTGCTACCCATAGGGAAATTCTTGATGAAGCTTTAACGACATCCAACGTCTCCACTACCCTTGACACATAACCATTTCAGGCTATGGTTGGTAATATCATTACCCCAAATCTCTTTACATTCTCTGACCAAGACTTCCCCCCACAACCATCTCATAACTGCACACTTCACCTTCAAGTACTGGTCCACAAAAGAAAGTTAAAAGGGTCCTGGTGGATGGAGGAGCAGGCCTTAACATTTTCTCTCTCAAACTTATAAAGAACTTGGGATTCATCGACGATTCCATTAACAAGAACAAGAGCATCACTATAAGGGCATATGATGATCAAGAAAGAGTGTCTCAGGGCACTATTAAAATCCCAATCCACATGGGACCAACAACCATGGAGACTACCTGTCAAGTCCTCGACCTCGACTTATCATATAACATCCTCTTAGGATGTCCATGGATTCAGGGAATGAAAGCAGTGGCCTCGACATATCACCAATGCATCGAGTTCTTGCATCAAAATGAGGAGGTCACTATACACAGGGATCCCAAACCATTCACCTATTACAAAAAATTGAAAGCCATGGTTTATAAAATCCCCCAAGTGCCAAAAAATGATGAAGGCCCATCCACTGCATACATCGACCCAGCTAACCTCGCATCCACTTCTGCGACAGAGACACCCTCCATCCCTGACATGTCTAACATCAAAAACATGATCCGGGACAATGGATGCAATGACTACAGAATGAAGAAGAGTGCATTTGTTGTGGGAGAGTTACCACAATCTCCTAGGTCACATGGGAAACCTTGATCAATTGAAACACCCGTCCTCACCCTTAGGGAAGATCCCTCTAGATTCCGCCATTGGGGAGACCTAAGTGAGGAAAATGTTGGTGAGGAGGATATTTCAAGAATAATATACCATGATGCAAAACCCACACTCGCATTACCTATGGATGAAACCAACAAAGGGCAACAAATAATGTTTAGAATAGGCTAGAATAGAAACCAAAGCCTTAGAAGGAACAATGATGGACGATTGGAGCCCATCATTGCAAAAAGAAGAATGTGGAACCTTGGCCTCAAATGTACTCCCCTAAGTATAACTGTATGTGGTAGAGGTACTCCCAGTAGGGCAATCAAGCCCTCCCCTCAAGTATCGGTAACCACCCTTAGACCACCTGTATGCACAGGTATCCCACTTGACAACTTCACTTTTGACGTAACTGATGTTTGTGCCAGTAGTGATGATGATGATACCATAGCATGCCTTCCTATGCTCTTTGAGGATTCATCCTTACTAATGATTAGTGCCTCACCAACTGAGTCAAACCAACAAACCCACCAAATCACCTTAGTATACCCTCAACTCATCGACTATGACCAACGAGGACCACCGATTCTAGACCCATTCAAAAATGATGAGGCTCTCTTAGAATTTATGTGACTTAGGGATACATTACCATGCAGAGATCACAAATCTAGGTTCGACATCACATTGGACACTCAGGCATATTATAGGGAGGTGATTGAGTCCTTTAGTCGCAAATGAAACAAAACGAGAATAAGCTCGGAGTTATTGAGTGAAAACCACATTATGGCACTCTCTAACCACATAATAGTAAAAATAAAGGATACATCCAATGGTGAAAACCTCTCTGAGGCGCCAAAGGATGAAGGATTCAATCTCCCCCCTACTGCTCTACATCAAGAAAAATCAGTAGTCCTGGTAAAGAAATGTAATCCTGTTAACTTGGGAATAAAGACAGAATGACAAATCACTTTCTATGCTGAGTCTCTCTTGATAGAGGAACAAGAAATACTAGCATCATTTCTGAAATAAAGGAAGGTAAACTTTGCATGGACCTACGCTGACATGCTAGGTCTTGATCTGAAAGTGGTGGTCCATCATGTGGTTGTTTACTCTAGAGAAAAACTAGTTAGACAAAAGTTAAGAAAGATGCACCCACAAATAGCTTTGTTAGTGAAGGTAGAATTGCAAAAAATCTTAGACGTTGGCTTCATACGCCTGATCGACTATCTAGAATGGGTATCCAATCTTGTACCAGTTTCAAAACCAAATGGGGGTATCCATATCTGCACAGAATTCAAAGACCTCAACAAAGCATGTCCTAAGGATGACTTTCCACTACCCAACATTGATATGATAGTGGATATGATGGTCAGACATGAGATGCTATCCCTGATGGACGGCTCCTCGGGATATAACCAAATAATGATTGTAAAAGAAGACCAGCATAGGACAACATTCACATGTTCTTGGGGCACCTACTGCTAGAATGTGATGCCATTTGGGCTAAAGAATGCAGGGGCTACATATTAGAGAGCCATGGCACTAATATTCCACGACATGATACACAAAATGGTTGAAGATTATGTGGATGACATATTGGCTAAATCAAAGAAGAGGTAGAGTCACATAGCAACCCTGAGTGACATCTTTGACAGATTAGAAAAATACAAGGTGAGGCTCAACGCAAAGAAATGTGTCTTTGGGGTACAATCTAGAAAACTGTTGGGATACATAGTGTCAATGAGAGGAATATAAGTGGATCCTACAAAGGTAAAAGCAACCCTCGATATAGGAGCACCAAGAACACTGAAACAACTCAGAGGATTACAAGGTAGACTTCAATCCATCTGAAGGTTCATAGCGCAACTAGCAGACAAACAGATTGCGTATTCACATCTACTCCACAAGGGGGTAGCATTCAAGTGGGACGACAAGTGTGAACATGCATTTAGCAAGATCAAAGAATATCTACTCACACCACCTGTGTTGATGCCACCCATTACAGGAAAACCATTGATCCTATATATCTTAGCAACAACAGTAGCTTTGGGTGCTCTTCTAGCTCAACATTATGAAAATGGAACAAAAAGGGCTATCTATTACATCCGTAGGACAATGGTTGGCCAAGAGTTAAACTACACATTCATTGAGAAAGCTTTCCTAGCAGTAGTGTTCGCTTCACATAAATTCTGACACTACATGTTGGCACACAAAATAAAACTCATTGCCAAAATAGATCCCCTAAATATCTATTAGCAAAGGCTATGCTCACATGAAGAATGGCTAAATGGGTCATGATACTATCAGAGTATGACATTGAGTATGTGGAGCAAAAGGTAATTAAAGGACATGTTATTGTAGACCAGTAGGTAGAAGCTCCCATCTATGTAGAGAACCTGCTAATATCATAATTTCTAGATGAGTCCATCTTTAATCTCAATGTAGCTGATCACTGGAAACTATACTTTGATGGTTCCCACACACAACATCAATTAGGAGCCGCTGTCTTCTTTATCACCCCACAAGGGGATTGCATACCAAGATCTTACAAGTTGGCATTCCCTTGTACAAACAACATTGCAAAGTATGAGGCTTTAACCATAGGTCTCAAAATTGCAGCACAGTGGCGAATCATGACATGAAAGGTCTGTGGATATTCACAACTTATCATCAACCAAGTCAATGGTGAATACCAAACTAAGGATTATAAGCTCACACCATACAAAAAGGTGGTAGAAAGCCTCAAGGAATCATTTATCAATATCACCTTTGAGTAGATACTGAGGGAAAACAACAGAGCAGCTAATGCCATGGTGATGATTGGATCCTTGCTAGATATCCCTCGCAATGTCTCAAAACATGAATTCTTGGTCGAGCAGCTTCTCGTACCTACTTTCAACATACTAAAATCAAAATATGCATGGGAACTCATTGGTCCTGGTGATATTTGGTACCATGAAATCTACACCTATCTGAGATTACTAGTCCTCCTAGTCGACATTACCCTGAGCCTCAAGAAAACCTTTGTCAAAAGGTCCTTACGATTTGTCATCCTAGGAGAAACCCTCTTGCGTAGAAGCATCGATGGAACCCTGTTACATTGCTTAAAACCTAAGGAAGCCTTGACTGCTTTGACTAAGGTATGCAATGGCCCTTGCGGTTCACACTTGACTGGTATGACCTTGACAAAGAAGTTACTAAGAATCGGATACTACTAGCCGACAATGGAAAGAGAGGTACATGATTTTGTCAGAAGGTGTCCACAGTGCCAATAGCATGGAGATCTCATTCATGCACCAGCTCAAGAATTACATCCTATTGTTACACCTTGGCCTTTTCCCAATGGGGGCTCGATCTCATAGGTAAAATCTCACCCACCTCATCCAATGGCCACAAGTTCATCATCATCGCCACAAAATATTTAGCAAAATGGGTCAAAGCAATTCCCATAACCTACATCACTAGAAAGCAAATATGCAAGTTCATCCTCAACTACCTTATTTGTCGATATGGCGTCCCTTAATCCATTATCTTTGATAATGGGACACCCTTCAAGAATCAGGATGTCTGTGACTTGTGCAAAAAATTCAAAATCCAACATCGCTTTTCCACACCATATTACCCACAAGGCAACAACCAAGCAAAAGCTGCCAACAAAACCATTCTAAAGATCCTTAAGAAAATAGTTAATGACTCCGGTTGTGACTGGCATTTGTAGTTAAATCCTGCATTATGGGCCTACCACACTAGCATCCGCACGCCAATAGGTGCCACCCTATTCTCCCTGGTCTACGGATCAGAAGCCATCCTCCTTATTGAGATCGAGCTCCCTTCACTAAGGATATCATTGCAAAACCTCATCACGTATGAGGAATACAGGGTGACAAGACTAAATGAGTTGGATTTATTAGATGAACGGTGCATGGACGCCCTAAATAATCAACCGGTCTACTAGAATCACATGAAATGAAGCTACAACAAGAAGATCAAGCAACACACCTTCCAAGTCAGCAAACTTGTGATGAAAGAGAACCAAAAGAATGTGCCAAATCTAGAGAGAAAAGGAAAATTTGAGCCCAACTAGCTAGGACCTTTCATCATCATAGCTAGTGATAAATTAGGAGCATATCAATTAGCAACATCAAAAGGCGAGGCTCTACAGGATCCTTTGAACAAATCTCACCTCAAAAATTTTTATGCCTAAGAACTTGCAAGGTACAAAACCAAAAAATACAATAAAAATTAGAAAAAGTCTTGAAAAAATGGTTACCTTGATGAAAACCTGGCAAACAGGCATCTTGGTGACAAGAAAAAAATCAAAAAGTACAGAAATCCAAAAATATTTAAAAATGTGAAAATACTGAAAAACATATGTAAAACCTCTTGAAAATACCAAAAACAACCTCAAAATATTTGAAAAACCCAAAAAAGGTGCATCCATCTCATCTCGCTTTGACCCGCAGTAATCATCGGTCATAATCAATTAATTGTCACTTTCATCCTTTGGAAAGTTAGTAAGAAGATAGTCTAGTAGGTTTAAAAGTGAATGCTCATTCGTCAAAGTCTCAAGTCTAGATCCATAAGTCAAAAAATTGATCAACTCAGAGTATCAATAGCTTATCATCCAATCAGTCTCACCAAAACCCTGATCACAACATGTCCTAGGAATGTGACCTTCCTGCGATGGACATCAACATTAGGTAACCCCATAGTTTAGTCTTTGGCTAGTGGTACGAAGAAAATTAGCTTGTTTGTTTACTTTATCTTGGTCTTTTTAGACTTATCTTATTTTGCGCTCATTCCAAGCACCTCTCGATGATGCCTAAAAAAATAGGTTTAGAGAGAAAGGAATGGGGCAACGATCATTATCTTTTTATCTGTTGTGCTTGTTGGATACTCTTGTAAAATAACTTTGTCATGCATGCTTTGTTTTGTTTGTAGAGAGGATTTTGTAGATGTCTTGTTGACCACATAAGAAGGCTTACCTTTTTATGTTTTGGCCTAAGATTTTTAGAATATCTTAACTGCATTCCGAATAAGGTTTCATTTGTCAAGTTTGAACAAGAGTACTCCTATTTGTTTGACGAGTCAAAGTCCATCACATTAGGTGCAACTCCATCCTGGTTTTTAATACCTTGATACATCGCACCTATGTGTGTTATCAAACATAAAGAAGGGTATGCTCTTTATCTCGCCCATCCTTGTATAAGTAATACATCATCATCATTCATTATCATATCCAGTAAAGTCTCGATGATTAGGGAGCTTGTTGTACTTCTTCATCTTCTTGAATTTAATGGTTGATCCCTCTCATTCTTCTATCCTCTTTCACGCTAACAATGAATCCATCTTGCATCCAAACTTTCATCTTGCATATCATCATAGGATGACATCATCCATCTCATCCTACATAATCATGTCATATCATTTGCATAATAATTTAAGTTGTTTAGGATAATATAAATTTTTTATTCTAAGCATCCTCCAAACATCTCATTTAAATCAACATTATCATATAGATCATATAGTCTAACCATCCATACATCCATTTTTAACCTCTTTGTCACGAGATCAACCTTAAATCGAATATTTTTCCCTGATCTCTTGAGGGGGCAATGTACTAACGTACTTATTTATGCTAGGGAATCCGAAAAAAATCTGAATTTTTCTTAAAAAAATAAATTTGATGTCGACAACGTCATTCTTTGAACCAATGCAACGAGTACATTGCTTCAAAGAGGGGAAAAATGTAGACATGCAAAATCAACATTAGTGATTAACACCATAGTTGATCATTTTCTTCTTTTTAATTAAATAAATCAAATTATTTAATTATCTCCTAAAGTTTCCTAATTTAATTAAATCACTTGTATTTAATTAAATCATTAATATTCATTTTCCTCTCATTTGATTTAAAATAAACCCAAAAATGCAAATCAAATATCACACCACCTAATCAGTAGCTTAATTAGTCAAATCTTTGATTAATGCTAAGACTAACCTATTTCCCATCCACTTGCACAACAAATCATTTAATTTGATTTATTAAAACCCCTATTTTCCTTGCAAGGCATATTCCCAAGGAATATTCCCTCATTAACTCTCTTGTTTGACTTTTTTGGCCAAACACAATTCCCCCCAAAACCCTCAACCATATTCATTTATTGCCATTTTCAAATTTGAAATGGGCACATTCACCAAAACTTGCACAAGCATGGGCCAATCACATTGTGACAAGTGGTTCTCTCCTATTTGTTGGGTTTTAGTCCCACATTTCTCAATCTTGGCCTCTCCTCTCTCAATCTGTCCTATAAATTCAATGCCATTTCAACACAATGGATCATCTACAATTTGGAGCATCCTCATTATAGGCAACTTGAGTTCACTTTGCATCTCATTGTCTATCATCTTATTTGCTTGGCAAGGATTGGGAAAGGGGTGCCTTCTACACAAAGGATAGCACCAATCCACTATGGAATAGGTTTACTTCATTTTTTATGCGCTTTGATCATTCTTGTCATTTATTTGCATTTCGAATCATGATGGATTATTTCATAGGGATATTAGATGTTTGCTTGGTTTTTCAATACTAATCAACCATTCGTAGATTTTGATGTCCACAGAGACAGATATTCAAGAGGGACATCATGACTATCTTGTTTTAGTTTATGATCCATAGACATTTAGACAAGCATTAGGCATACTTGAGTGGGATAATGCTATGAATAAGGAATACAATTCCTTACTTAGAAATCAAACTTGGGATTTGACTTCACTTCCTAAGGGAATGAAGCTAGTTTTATGCAAATGGATATATCAAACTAAGTATGGAGTAGATGGGTCAATTGATAAGTATAAAGCACGATTAGTTGCAAAAGTTTTTTCATAAGTTACAGGTATTGATTATAGTAAAACATTTGCACCTGTCACTAAGATGACTTCAATTAGACTCACACTTTCTATTGCTAATTCATATGGATGGGAAGTACATTAGATGGATGTTAAAAGTGCATTTTTACATGGAGACCTAGATGAGGAAATATACATGGAACAACCATAGGGGTATATTCAAGATTATTCCTTAGTATGCAGAATGAAGAAATCCCTAAATGGTCTCAAACAAGCTCCTAGAGCTTGGTATGCCAAAATGGATTCCTTCTCGCTTGCTTCAGGTTTCACTAGGTGCCATTTTGATTCTAATGTGTATTTATTCCATCAGAATGATTCATAATTGATATTGGTTTTATATGTTGATGATCTCTTGATCACAAGAAGTTCTTCATCTATTATTGCAATAGTGAAGTCAACTCTACATGAAAAATTTGATATGATTGACCTGGGTATTTTGCATTACTTCCTAGGAATTGAGATTACACAATTTGATTTAGGAATCACTCTTGCACAACCCAAGTATACTCTTGATTTATTGGCATGATTTCACATGTCTTCGTGTAAGCAATCTCCAACTCCTTTCTTATCAGGGGTCAAGTTTGAGGCTTGTTGTACTTCACCATTGGTTGATGCCACTTTTCATTGCCAACTTATTGGAATTCTAATATATTTGACTCATACTAGGCCAGATATTTCATATGGAGTAGGCATTGTTTCTAGATTTATGCAAGAACCTCATGAGTTGCATTGTAAACCAACCAAAAGGATTCTTCCCTACCTATAGGGGTCACTTCAATTTGAGATTCACTACAGAGTTGGTATAGATATAGATCTTGTTGGCTACACATATTCAGATTGGGCTGGTGATTCATAGAAGCACAAGTCTACTTCTAGTTACAGTTTCTCACTTGGTTTAGGTCATATCAGTTGGTCAAGCAAGAAGCAATCAGCTATTTCTTTATCATGTACAGAGGTAGAGTACATGGGAGTTGTTAATGCAACTAAAAAGGCTATTTGGCTATAGGGCATTCTTACAGAGTTCGGTATTCCTTTTAGGAAACCAACAGTCATTCATTGTGACAATCAGAGTAGTATTCACATATGTAGGAATCTGATTCAACATCAGCAAACCAAACACATTGAGATTCACATGCATTACATTAGAGAGCTCATTCATAGTCAGGTCATTGACTTACAATTTTTCTAGTCTTCAGAGTAGGTTGCCGACATCTTCACCAAACCTTTCACGAAGAGCAAGTTCATTCATCTATGAGATCTTCTTGAGGTGTGGTCTACATCAATAGCTGGATCATCTTTGGGGGGATTTCTAGTCTTCTTTTCTCTCTGTTTTTGGAGGATAGTTTTTCCCACTTGGTTTTCTATCTTACTCCAATTTTTAGAGAGTTTTTCTATGTACTTGGGTATCTCTTTTGGCTTGTAGTCGGGACCCATTTCTTCTACCCACCTAAGCTATGCTTAAGGGGGGGTTTTGGTGTATTCTTTGACTTACACCAAGCTTACTTAAGCCTAGTTAGCTATCTAGTTAGTTGTCCACCCTTTTCTACTTCAAGTGGATCTTGATCCTTATCTCCACACCTTGTGGATCTTGATCTGGTTGTTTCTCATATTAAATAAGTTTTCTCCTTCTTTCATTCTACAACAAACTTAATACAATATTGCTTTGTTCATTTGTGCTTGTTTTTTATTTCCTAGATTTCCTTATTTTGACATTATGTGATGCCTTTTTATAGATTATAAAATGGAAAATGATTGTTAAGTGTAATATTAATTTAAGTGTGCTACATAAAGAAACTATTTAAGTGGTACTCTACCTAGTATTGCAAGGCCATACATACTTGATCCATATACTATGGTAATGGGTAAAAGTACAAAGTTGTGTCACACTTTTATAAAGGAACCAACCAATGCTGATTTAACTTTTAAACTTGAATCACTAGAAAGTGACATATATGTTTTGAATTTTTAAATGAACTAAATTAATAAAATATTGATTATTGAGTATATTTTATGTCTATATTTAACAAAAAATTTAAAAATTTGTTTGAATATAGTTTTTTATAAATTAACACTATAATTTAGTTATTGATAAAATACTGAAAAAATGATATTACATGAGATGTCAAGCTTTGTATAGTAAATTTTCTTTTCTTTTTTCCTTCAACTTTTTTGTGTATATTTATAACTTGAAACTTTAGGGCATGGATTTATTTTTTGCAATTTTAATACATATATAATTTTAAATAAATATTTAAAAATGTGTGTGTATTAAAACATGACTTTTTCCACTCAATGTCAAACTTTATATTAAATATTTATCTAAAATAGAAAACAAATTATACTATCTTAATCTAGATTTTTTTATCTAGGACATCAATTTTTTAATTTTTTTTTATAATTTTTAGGATTTTTCTTGGCATGGTAATCAACCTAATATTTTTGTGCTAATAACCTATTTTTAGTAAAAAATAAAAATAATAAATAAACATTTGAAAACTACACTTATAGATCTAGAAAAAAAAAATTACATTTAAAAAAAATGTTATTTATATGAGTAGGAGTTGTTGAAATGTTAATTTTTTTAAATAATTTTATTTTTTTAGTAAATTGGCCTCAAAGTAGTGCTACATATGCATTTAGCCAACAATTTTAGTTGTGAAAAGTTGTGAACATATTTAACTCGTCTAGAATGAATCTTACTAGATCATATGTTTGAAAAAAAATAGATTTAAGTTATAAATACTAAAATTCATGTGTGTTGATAAGTTGGCTGCAAGTGTGACACAACTTTCTAATTTTACCCTAATGACATGAGGTCCTATCTAATTTGGCTAAAATTTTACTTTTCTCTCATCGTAGGAATTCATGTTATTTTTATTTTCTTAAAGTAAGGGATTCTACCTTGAAATGTCACTACAATACTATTTATTTTTGGTTTTGTGAGATTTTTTTGATAGGTCTAAAAGAGTTCTATACCATTCACACATTTATCCTCATGCATATTTAATTATTTCAAAAATACTTATTTGTATATATTATTGTGAATTACTATTCAAAGGGATACATACTCGAGGAAATAATTTCAATCTCCAAGGGCATAATATCTTCAAATCCATAAACTAGTGAATAATGAGAACATAATAATCTCTTTAAATCCATAAACTAATGAATAATGAATGTGTCTTGTATGTTTTCTCATACTAGTAAAATATTCCCAAAGAGCTAATGATAATAGCAAGTACAATTTTTTGTCATTCTTGTCTAAAATTTTAGAGATATCTTTTGCATTAGTTGTATTGCTCGCTTTTATTTCACTATTTGATTAAGAAAAATATGTCTTGGAGAAACAATGTTGATTTTTAAAATATTCTTGGGTACTTTTTATCTTATTTTTGAAAGATGAACCATTTTCTAATGGAATAATCTCTTTAAATCCATAAACTAATGAATAATGAGTGTGTCTTGTATGTTTTTTCATACTAGTAAAATATGCCTATAGAGCTAATGATAATAGTGAGTACAATTTTTTGTCATTTTTTTCTAAAATTTGAGAGATATGTTTTGCATTAGTTGTATTGCTTGCTTTTATTTCACTATTTGATTAAGAAAAATATATCTTGGAGAAACAATGTTGAATTTTAAAATATTCTTGGGTACTTTTTATCTTTATTTTGAAAGATGAACCATTTTTTAAGATGAATTTCTTAGGAACATTAAAATGATTGATAACGTTGATAATAATTTTTTTTTGAAATGTTATTCACTATTGTCTTTTTCATGAATATTTATTCAATCACGGATTATTTAATCTTCTGTCTATCTTTTCTGAAGGATCAAACTAGAATTCCATCCCACCCAACAATATAAAACCCACCCATCCCCACATAGAAAGTGGGTGGGAGGCTATGTTAGGCCTTTGCCTTACCCTATATCCAGAGGTTTGTTTAGAACCTGTAGGCCCCTACTATTCTAAGGGGCCTGCAAGGTAATTTACCAGGAATTAGCTATTGACCTATGCCCACCCAAGAATCAACCGTTCGTGTTGGCCCGATCCAAATTCCGCCCTACTCACTAGTTACCTTTCTCGGGAAACCAATTATCTGATAGTTGTTCCCTAGATCCGAGGTTCAATCTTTTAAGACGTGTCATCCCCGAACTCAACCGAAGGGATTCGAGATCCTCAATCGATTCTTGGAACCCCTGCTCATAATCGAATAAATTCTTCCAACCAAGTCCACTCCGATAGATATAGAGGCGCGCTTGTGCCTCTGTTTCATGATGGTTGCACCAGTAGAAGCCTAGTTACTACGGATGAGAAAAGGAAAACGAATATTTGTTCCAGTGGCTCCCCCAATGCTGAGGCTTAGAAGCAGGCCCTTCAGCATTATTGGCGAGCCACCCATATGCCCACCTCTATCATGAGAAAACAACCTTCTAGTGGCAGCAGGGTCTTGGGTTGTCACCACCGCCCTTGCAGTTCGCACACTTAGCTAACTGCTCCATCCCTGACAAAATAGCCTTCTTCGGGGGTGATGGTGGTGGTGGTCAGCGTGGGTCTCGACCATAGCTCAGGCAGTTTGCACCTTCGGCTAACTTGTCAATAACTGTAAGCAGATAATTGCTCTCGGGAGGACTTGAGGGGTTATGTCTAGCGGAGACATTGACCATAAATAGAAACAAGAGCACGACAAGCAGAGCGCTTATTTTCATGGCCATCAAATTCCCCATATTAAAGGCTGAGAGCATTTACTAAATCAACTACAGAGGAAAATCTTTATGTTTCAGTCGAATAAGGCTTAGCAGATGGAGGTTGTGATGGAATAGAAAGCAATACTGTGACCCATTTATAGGTAGAGGGAGCCATAAATTTACAACAATGTTAATAATAGTTTTCTTCTGAAACGATGCGTTCAAAGTCTTATGGCATCGCAGGGACGGTAAAAGTCATGAAACTTTGTGAACGACAGGATATATGTCGTTGAGAGACTGAAAGGTGATTTGACTGAGTAAAAGTAAAACCCTGATTTTTAGGGTTCACGTTGCTATTTGAATTTAAGATTTTTGACTTTGCAAATAAGGTGTTTCAAGGAAATTATTCAGCTTTGAAAATAAAGTGTTTCAAGGAAGTTATATATTATATATATAGATTCAACTAATTTATTGTATAGGGCAATGCACCATTGTATTCAATTAAGTGTGAAAAAGTTCATATTCATCAATTTATTTTAATAAATTTATAGAAACAATAAAAGTGTAATTAATTTAAATTGATGAGAATTAAAAAATAATAAGAAAATATCTTTAGAAATTAAGTGTAAAGGGATGGGGTATTTAATTTTAAGAATAACAATGAAAATAGTTTTGATGTTATAAAAAATCTATTTATCAGTATTCAAGATATAATGTCTTTGCTGTGTTCACTATTTTAGAAATAAAATAGGCTCAAATTTTTTTATAGGTCAATCTTGAGTTGCTCATAGTCAATCTTGAGGGGCATAAATGAAACCTAGTATATAACATTATTTTTCAACCTACTTTATTATAACCTAATATGCATACGGATTATAACACTTAAAAATACATTTGGATAATTTACTAGATTTCAATGATCAATTTTTCGTAGATAAAACCCTTGATACTCTAGACATATGGCCTTAGGATACCATTCAAAGATAATGCTCCCATGCATGCACACAAAATATATTCAAATTTAAAACAACAAGTTCATTTGAATTACAAAATAAAAATATCCTAAAATAACTTTTTCCTTGTTTCATTATGTAAGTTAATTGTATGTTAAATTTTTTTAAGTACCTTGACATAACAAGTCATACAAATGTGTACCAAGCCAACTCATAATGGCTAGTGAAAAGAGCTGAGAAAGAAAAAATTGGAGTAATTAAATTTTTTAATTAGGGTTAATCTCTAGCCCCTAAAGATAAAACTTGAGCAGCACAAAATTGAACCAAGAAGGGGAATATTAATAATGTGATCAAGAATAGGCACATGAAAGTATAGGGTAGTAATTAGGGAAAATGTACGGAAATCAATATGAATGGGGCTAGTATAAGATAAAATATATTTTAATATGGTTAAGTAGGGGGAAATGTGGAGGGATAAGGATCATCAAGTGAGACAAACTTTTCAAAAGAGTTTCAAACTTGTTTATATGTAACTATATTAAGCCATTCCACAAAAAAGACACAAAACTAAATGAAAATTGGCATGACTATAAAAATTTCACAACTAATTTTTTCCTCCACTTTGAGCTACAGGTGAATCAAGAATGAATATGTATTTCAATATACATGGGCATTCTAAACCAACATGAAAAGTAAATATATTTATATACTTCAAAAGGATATTTGGTCCATCGAAAGCAAAGGACCATGGTTGAATTTTTTATTTTCTCCTCTCCTTGGCATAAGTATTCCATAGGGAGATATAAAAGAGAAAACAATATACAATGAGAGCCCTTATCACCAAAGTAAAAATAGGCATAATTTTATGTCAATTCACTTGTCTAATAGAAATTATAAGTATACATAAAAGGCTTAATATTATACTTATTAAAATGGTTGTATAATAACATATTCCTCAATGGTATCACAATTTTGTTCCATTTAAGGATTATAGATTTTACCAAATTAGGTGTAGTAAAGTGATATATAGTACATTTTATACCATATATTCAATCAAAGTGATTTGGCATGCTCTATTACAACAATTTGCAATACAAGGTCACTTAAGTGTGGGTATTTAAGTGTAACCAAGATCTATTTTGGTACAATTATGAGTCTATAGAGATAATTTTCACTACTAAAAACTTAACATAAGAGTGTTTATGATAATATATACCCTCATGAATTGGGTATATTCATCATGTACATGACATAAAAGGAGACCTTCATAAAGACATCCCATTCTCTATCCTTTCAAATTTTCTTTCACTATTCTTGTGTTTGCAATGTGCCTAGATGATGGGGGCCATAACAAGCTTCCCCATCCCCTTCCTATGTCACCTTGGAGAGTAAAAGGGGGATCTCGTATGCTTTTGTGCCTTAGGATTTTGAAGGAAAAGAATCACCCTCATCCTCCTCATTTTATTAACCCCTTCTTTTGAAGAAGTCTCACCCTTTTTCTTCTCTTAGTTTGGATTCCTTCATTTTCAGCAAGGACTTGTCCTCTCTTGTGGAAAAGTTGATTGGCGGTAAAGCCTCAAACATGGGGGTTTTAGGCTTGCATCCTCCTCGGAGTCCTTTTGTGTGGTGGTGGGTAGATTGAATTTTCTATCCTTAATGATATTATGCATTGCAAAAATTGTTGATCTACACCTCTCTCTTTTAGGTAGGTTCCTTGGTTTTAAATCCAATATTGATCATGTTAGGAGGTTGACTTATTCAAATTTAAAATTGAAAAGGAAATTTTTTAATTAGTGTTATGCCTAATGGTCTCTTTCTATTTAGTTTCAATGTATATGCATATTTTCTCAAAGTATTTGCAAGAGGACCTTGGGTGTTTGATAAAAAAATTAAAAATTATCTTTTGTTGTTTAAATTGAAACTAGGTTTTGATCCTCTAGTCAATCTTGGTGTGTCTGCCCCAATCTAGGTCGAACTACCAAGTCTACCTCTATAATTCTAGAACCCTAAGGTTTTCTAGATTATAGTTGTAGGCACATAAAAATGGCCTAGACCCACAAACCATATTTTTCTATGTCTTATCATGCTTCATCTCAACATAACTAAAATACTTAATTATGTCCTATAGTCCTATGTCAACTATCAATTAAATAGATTATTTAATTAATTCATGTCTTTTATTCCTCCTAGCTATTTAAATAAATAAATTACATTTATTATTTAAATATGTCACTAATTCCCTATGTCACTCTTTAATTAAATAAATTCTTAAATTTATTTAATTATTCTTTGTCTTTTATTCATCTTGATTATTTAAATAATTAAACTTTATTTATTTATTTAAATATGTCATTAATTCGTCACGTCTTCTTATAATTAAATAAATTTCTATAATTTCTTTAATTATTATCCACTTCGACTTTTTATATTTTAAATAAAATCATTTACTTAAACAATCATCCACTTTCTATTTCTTCTTGATTATTTAAGTAAATAAATATTATTTATTTACTTAAATACGCCATTAATTTCCCATATCTTTCTATAATTAAATAAATCTCTTTGATTTGTTTAATTATTATCCACTTTGTTTTTTTATAATTTTAAATAAAATCATTTATTTAAAATTATTTGCTTTCTAATTTTCCTCTAAGTATATAATTCTAAATTATTATTTCCTACCACATGGCTCCACCACTTTTTGAATGAAATTGATTTTTAATTTAAAAAGGACAACTCACCTCTTGTGAGAATTAAATTCAAATTTCTATTTTAATTTCCCACTTTCCTCTTTTTCTATGCCACATCCTCTACACCATTGATTTGATTTTTCTAAAATCAAATCTTGACCTTTCATTTCAAATTTTAATCTAATATTGCCCTAACCCTAATTTTGGGTTGTCACATTTAATTCCAACCTTTGATCTTAGGGTATCTCTCCACTTTCAATCTTGGCCATTCACCTAAAATTGGCTTTTCTATAAGTTGATGCCAAAAATTGGTAAGGTAACAACCTTTTATAGGAAACTCAGTTAGAAGGGGGACTTGTTGTGCTAAACTAAGTGACCTCTGGATTTTAAACAAGATGGCTCTTCCATAAATGAGGTTTTGAATGGGAAAAGGAAGTAGTTATAAAAAATAAAAGTATCTAACTAGGGCGATGTGCTGAGACTTAGATGTAAAGCACAATAGACCTATCTTGTAGATGTGATCTAAGGGCCCGTTCAACATCTGCTATGTTTAGAATGAAAGGAAATTAAGGTAAAATCTAACTGATTCACTTTAATGGTATAAAATAACATTCATATGCATTTACTGAAAAGAGGAGTCAAAGGCATGATCTAAACCAACAAACATGCATTCAAATTATAAAAGTTCTGCAAATGAAACATTTAGCACCACAGCGACACAGTAAAACTTTATCAAAATCTTCAAGAAAATAGAAAGGCCGGACAATGGCATAGTCTGCAAGTCTTTATAATAATATAAAAAGTGGTAAAGGCCTGAGTCTTCTACTAATATTTTCTTCTAAAAAATTTGAACTCTTTAATTCGATCAAGAAGCAATATTTATAGTGAACCCTAGCTCGGTGATACAATAATTGAAAAGATCCTCTAATCATGAGAGAGAATACATTTAGCAAATAATTTCCCTTTTGTCATTGCAACCGAAAAGATTTGAGCCATGAACAAGGACACCCCAAAGTCAAATGCATCCCTTGCAGATGATGGAAGTGGTCCCAATAGGCCAGAGTGTTGACACATGCAATTCTATCATGGGGGCAGTTACAGAATAGGATAGTTGGTGATAGGTTATCGCTTGCTCAGTTTCTCTTTGCGGGGAAGTATTTAGAAGATCGTGTGGCAATAATTGGGGTCGATGCTCGTTCATACCCTTAAGCGATGAAAAACCTACTATGTGAAGACACATGGAGGTCTCTGAATGCACCACACTAAAGGTGGGGGTTGCTAAGGAATGTGCACAGAAAAATGCTACATGGAAACTGATTGGGGCCCAAAAGGAGAGAAATGCAAAGGGGCTCAAAAGATTGTGAATCACTGACATGTGAAAGCATGACACAAGATTTTTGAAAGGTGAGAGGAGGAAACCTTAAGAGGAGCGCTTGGTTGACAAGTGGCAGCATTCATAATGAGACTTTACGAAAGGAGCCCGATGTTGCTTTTTATTTAGAGGAGGGCATGGATGGTTCTTAGGAAAAATAGAATTGCCTGAAGGGAGCATGGGAATTTTTTATTCACAGCCTTTGGCAACTTATCAGGGGCATTTTGCCTACAGAACAAGGAACCCAGAATTTTGGCTTGTGGACTAGAGACTTATCCATCGGGCGGTGTGATAAGAGCTTAGAGAGGGTGGTCTGAAGAGGCAAACATTCATATTCAGATGGAGTTGATATGTCATGCAGATTCTATTACGCTCCATGCAGATTGATAACTTCTTTGTAAGGCAACGCCAACAATATACCAGCCCAAGATTCAAGCTGAAAAAGAAGATATGCAATTGGATGAGTGATGCTGTCAATATCTCATGCAACAAGGGGTTGACTGAAACCTTAAAAGGTAGATGGGTCCTATTGAGCATGTTGGTGACAAAAATCTTCATCATTTTGTCTCATCTCTTGCTTCAGCTTTGCTAACTAATCCCAATACTCCTTTTTCTTTTGCTGTAGCTCACTAATCAAGTTAGGATTGAGGGATTGAAACTTTACTAGTTCTTCTCAAAGTTTTTCTTGTTCTATCTCCACTTGTTGAGATAAGCTCTTGTATTAAGTTTTTAGCTTTTTCCTTGGCAAGAAAGACCTCGACTCTACTCTTTATGCTCTTCGGCTCTTCTTACATTTTCTTCAGTTGTCGATCGGTCTTAAGAAAGTCAGTGGTCACCACCCACTATGTCTCCTCCATGAGCTCAACCTTGTCTTGAGGTTGGGCTATGCTTAAATCGAGCCCGATGGCGTACATGTTGTAATAATCCGTCTACATCTCTCCTTATGGTTTGTTGATAGTCAGTAACATAGTTGCAAAATGCAGTGACTGTTGAGCCTCATGAAAAATAGTCTATATTTTTGGCTTCGTCAGTCTCTTAGCATATTTAGCTCTTTTCTTATGGGTTCTATTTTCTCATGCTTATCTAGTTTTATCACCTTCCAATAATAATTCAGAGGGTGACCTAATGAGTCCACCGATGAAAGGTGCATTAGGAGGAAGGGAAAAAGGAAATGAAAGGGTGGCAGTACTGGGAAACTTTTTGGGATTTCAACGAAAATCAGTTCCTCTCAGAAATCGTAAACCAGCTTTGTGGGATCACCCAAGAAGAGTGCATCGGTTGTATCATTGCTGAGTAGGAGATGTATCGATGAAAAGGGGGAAAAAGTGTGTGATGCTATGGGATGCGGAATGGGCCAAAGAAAATGGTGTGAGGTTCTACAAAGGAGTAAGGGAAAAAGGGGGCTCATGAGAGAACTGTGCGAAACCCCGCACTATCATTGGAGAAGAGGTCAAAATGCTTTGGTTGGAACATGAAAAAAGAGGTGTTGTAGACACAACAGGGGCAACTAAGGTTTGTGAAACCAGAGAAGAGGGAGTGAAAGATACCTGTGGGGTAGATGATTGTTGTCCTTCATCCTTCACTGACTCTTCGCTTTCCTCAAGGTCTTGCGAATACTCTCTAGATGATGCCTCAACTCACTGCCATTTTGTTGGTGGTGAGTTGCTTACCGCTAGGGTTTCAGATTGTTGCGGAGAGGTTTCCCTGGTCCTCCTTGCGGTCAAGGTGTGAGTTAGTGAAGACTACACACATGATATGTTAACTTGATCATTAGAGGAGACCTTGCTTAGTTGCTTAACAACCTTTCCATTTGATTGAGGTGAGACATCTTGCATCTTAGTTTTTGGTCTCACTCCTTTGTTTGATTGTGATTCGGTTGACTCTGAACTCGAGTGTTTTTCACCACTTTCATCAGAATCTGGATGCTCTTTGTTCCACAATTTTTTGATCTTGTCATCCATCTCCAGACTATCACATGGAGCCTTAGTTTTCTAGGTCTCTTGATGATATATCCAAAAATCATTGACCTTCTCCTCTTTCCAACTGTAGTTCCTTAGCAAATTGTTGTGAAGATTAGTCCCCATTTTTCTTGTCTTATCATACTGTGCAATGGGGAGGTAGAAACCAAGCCAAGGGGGATGAGCACCTTTAGTAGGGATGTATGATAGGTCAACAATAAATTCAACTACATCCATTGTCATATTTTGATGCTTCTCCCAGTAAGGCTAGGGTTGATGAGTCATTTTCACATATTTTTTTGGCAATTTGTCATCGGGGTTGTAGTTCCATTTATCATAAATCAACACCAACCCCAAATGGGCCAACTTTTCTTATAGTACGTCATGAGCCTTTATCTTTGCCATGACTACAATTTTGTAGCACTTTGGGCATTTGAAAAATCCCTTCTTTGCCTTCTCGTTACAAAATGTGACGTCTATAATTGATACCTAGCAAAATACTTCAAGCACCAATACCCGGTATGTAAGACATGTTGGAAGTGAGAAGGGATCACCGGTGAAACCCCACAATCAGATGAACATGAAGTCCTCCCCTAAGAACCAATCACACTTTGCAGTCAAGTTTTTCATGAACTCAGTTATGTTCGAGTTGAACCACAAGACTATGTTGTCTCTTCTTAAATCCTGCAGAATGGGATATAAGAAATAATCAAAAAATACATAATAGTCAAATGTCTCAGAGAGAAGGGGAGTCCATGTGGAAACTGGCTTCCTCATATTTTTATCAAAAATCAAGGGCTCCTGATGCTTGAGGAAGTCGTGATTCTAATGCAAGAACATATGTGCAAGAAAGGACGGGAACTTGAACCTTCATTGAAGTTGGTACTCTCCAATCTGGTTGAGCATCTCTTGTATGAGGAATTCAGTAAAATCATACCAGATAAAAGAATGTTGCCTACATAATTGGAATCCTAGACCTAGCTAAAACTCCTAGACTTCCTTGTCGGTGTCTAGGCTGCAAACAAACACCATCATAGTAAAAGAATCCTTTATATCATCCTTGAAAACCTTATGCGTCACTGGGATCTGCATTGGCTTATTAGGAGCTTCTCTAAGTTTTTGAGTCTCTGTGTTGTAGAAATTTAGTGCAAGGTCTCTGGTTCTCCAATATTTTTCCCCTTTTCCTGGAGTGAAATTCTCCATTTTAGGCACTTTGGAGTGAAACTTAGGGATACAAAGCATATTACAGATAGCCTCCTTGCATATAACCATGCTCACCTCCCAACCCTCAATGGCATTGGTGTCCGAGATAAAATGTTTGATGGCCTCGTCAATCGATTCAAGGCAATAGTGCAAAAGGGGGACTATATATTGTGGAAGCCCACTGTACCAACAGTTCTATGCCAAGGATTCTGTGTCGCTATTCTTTATAAGCCTCTCACAAGGTACTTCCCTCAGTGATTTTGGATTTTTTGCAAGAATGGGGTCATAAATATTTTCCCACTCTTCTTTAATTCATTTCTTATCTTTGCGAGGTCTTTTCTTCTTTGCAAACAACATATTTACCTAGGTCGGCTTCTTTGGAAATCCAGGTGATGCATAAGAGACATCCTTGAAGACTGCAATAGTTGGTGTCACACGCATGATATATAATAAACTCTGGGCCTCTTCCTTTTGCACCTTGGTTTGAGAACATTGAGTAGTTGCCATAACTTGCAAAATTTTACCCAGAAAGCACATTGAAGTGGTATAAGTGGAACCTAAAACACAACGCAAGGTTTCTGGTTTCAAAACCACACAACCTTTTCCTTCAAGTCTAATTTACACCAAGCCATTGAATTCTCCATGATACTCCCGCGTTCGTATTCTCTTGCTTCAAAATTGCATCACACCTGGCTCTTTAATAATCTTTTTTGCCTAAGCTTTTTTGCTACTCAAGAAGTTTAATACTTTGTTTGACTTTTACATGCGATACTTTGCTTTTCTCTTTAATTTCCTACCTTCAACCGGTAGGCAATGGTTGCCTTTCTGCATTTAATTCGACATGTACCACCAACTCCTTTGTCCCTGTGAAATAAACTACTTGCCATTTTTGACAAAACAAGAATTCATAACTGCATTAGAGATAACGTTGTTTTAGAGTGATTTTTATATGAAAATGAGTCCTCGTCTCCGCCATTAATATCCCTAAAAGCACAATTATTTGATGCTATAATGAGTACTTTAGAGGGATTCATGCACCCTGACACCTAAGCACATGTATGTATGAGCCATTGCCTAAGCTTACCACCAATTTGCACTAATTTATTACCCCTCCTTAATCTTGCACACAATAATTCATACCTACGGATGCAACCGGGTTAGAAAATTGAGCTATCCTTTTGAGTGGGATTCTTGAGCTAAACTAGATTACCACCATGCTTGGTATGCATGTTACTTCATGTGTTTCTATAAAAGGTCCTTGTCATAGTAGTGAAACTATACTTAGTGATTCAACAAAAGCATTAGGTGATTTAGATAGTGTAATTGGTTAGGCGTTTGAGTAGGTTTTAAATTTGCATAGCACTAGCTTAGGTGTTTTGAGAAGTGGTTGACACAATGAACACTCTAATTAGGCTAGTGTGCAACAAGTCTCAAATGAATTTTCTGGGAGAGATCTCCAATAGGCGTCTAAAATGTAGAAGAAAAAATAAACACTCACTCGCCATTGTAGCCATGAAATGGGTTTTGGGCAAAGATTATATTGAGTATGAAGAGAAATATTGGGTGAACACTGATATATTCTCCCACTTCGTTTCCTCGCTGCTTAATATTCAAGCTCTGAAAGCCATGATACTTTACTTGACGCTTCATATTTTCCCGAAGAGGTACCTTAGACGCCTTGGTGAAGTAGTAACAAATGCAGTGTATGGTTTGGGTCTTCGGATAGCAAGTGAACTGTGAAGGAATATTGAAGAGGATGCGGTGGTACCATGGGTACCATTTCTGAGCAAGTTCTAGCTCCATTTTCTTGTTCAAAACCATGAGAGAGCCACCTGTGCATGCCACTTCCTTTTCCACTGCTACAATGTTTTGATGTTCTATGACATAGACTGGTACACCGACTTCAGGAACCTTGTGTTCCCTCTACTGCTTATTTTGGGTGTTGATGCTACTATTATGAATCCTACTACTGCTGGTGATAACCTTCCTGCTACCCCTGACAATGTTCTAGTTTATGAAGGAAATTTTCATTGGATGGCGACAATGTCCCTGTTCTAGCTACTTGAAGATTAAAAAATCATTTTATCTTTTATATATATATACTTGAAAGAGGGCTTGCATATACATATATATAAGGAAGCCTCATATAATTTCATATTTGGAATGCATGGCCCCAAAGCCATTTTGTCAATGTTTCTTAGCAAAGCATATATATAAAAACTATACTTGCTATCTTCAAACCATTGTCTTCATTCTTGTGCTCTCTACAACCTTGTTGGAATTCTCTGCATTTGAGCTTTGATTTATGCAATATGAGTGACAATTTCCTTCCTTGTTTCTATAAAATTGGTTTTCATGAGCTTTCCTGCTTTTTGTAATTGTGAAAATGTTGAAAAGGAACTAGCTGACAAAACATAAAAGGGAAAATAATTACATTAATCACATATGTACACTTGTATCAAGTATTTGAAGCTTAATTGAATAATTTTAGGTGAATTCCATTAACCAATATTCCCAATGCTTCTTGTTCCATTTTTTTCTAATTCGAATGCATTATTCTATTTACATTGAATTATTTTGAAAGGGCCTTCCCATAGTCTGTCGAATTTTCCATGTTGGCCGGGCTTCGCAACTCTTTCATTGAATTTTAGTACTAGGTCTCTGCATTTTAGACCTTGGTCTAAAGATTTCTTGTCAAACCATCTCTTCATCACCTGCTTGAAGTTAATCATGGTCATTAGGGCTTTTCCCCTTTTTTCTTGTACCTCAAATAATTTAGCCAACTGAACTTCCATAGCTCAGTTTTCTTCAATCTCTAGAGATTTTAATAGTTGTATTGTAGGTATCTCTATGGATATTGGTAATAGCACTTCCTTCACATTAACTAGCTCATAGGTCGAAGTCTCCAGGGCATGCTTAGGAGTTATGCGGTCTTCCCACAATTTCATTTGAAGATTTTTATGCAATTCCCTCTCATAATCCAAACTAATCCTTTTGATGCATCGAACTAGATTTTCGTTAGTTGACTCAGCTAGACCATTTCCTTGTGGGTATTAGTTTGAGGAGGTTTTCAAAAATATGCCATGTTCTAACATAAAATGAATTACCTTGGAGCCTAGGAAATCTTTTTCGTTATGTGAGATGATAGTCTTTGGCACGCCGAATCTTGTTACCAGCCCTTCAAGAAAATCTACAATTTCTTCTTTTGTCGCATTCTTCAAGGGTAGGGCTTCAATCCATCTTGTGAACTATTTAGTGGCTGTTAGGATCCACTTGTGACCGACGTTGAAGGCAAGGTTGATCATCCTGATGAAATGTAATCCCCATTATGTGAATGGTTCATCTGCAACTATTGGATTGAGAGGCATTGCATAATTCATTCTTCTTCCTGCGTAGAATTGACACTCTTTATAGGCTTTTACCATTTCATAGGAGTCATTGAATAATGTAGGCTAGAAGTACCCAATGCTAAAAAATTTGGTGGCGATGGTCTTCCTAGAGATATTTCTACCTTCTAGGCTATTGTGTAAGGAGTTGACTATCTTCTTTTCTTACTCCATGGTGATGCATCGCAACAGGACGTTGTTGAAATTTCTTTTGAAAAGGATTCCTTCAATAAGTGAGTACCCACTATTTTGCAGTTGGTAAAATCTCCTTCTTTGAGATAGAAGTCATGATGGATACTTGTCGGTGTGCATATATGTTACCCTATCCCTTAGCCAACAACCTTCAAGTTCATACTCATTTGTTAGGACTTTTTCTTCCTCAATTTCCATCTCTTCGTCATGTGCCAAATACTCACACAGACCTCTTCCTTTGAAAATATTCGTAGGCCTGACTTCAATGTCATATTGTAGGATCTTAGTGATTGAATTGGCCCTTTTTCGATGATTTCTCCTTGCATTATGTACTCCTATACACTATAATGTGCGACGTAAACAATTACTTTAGTGTAAGCTATAATGTGTCAGAACTTCTTAAATCCCTTTACAATTGTGAAAGTTTTCCTTTCGATGAATTTATAGTTCGTATCATATTCCTTCAAGGTTCGAGAATGGAATGCTATAGGATGTTCTACCTTTCCTTCATCATCTTTCTGAATTAGAATAGTGGCAATGCTTGTCTTACTACTAAAAACATACATTATGAAGTCCTTTGACAAGTTGGGATTTGCCAGTATAGGAGCCGAACAAATATAATCTTTTACTTTCTTGAAGGCTTCCCTCTCTTCTTTGTTCCATTTGAATAATTGGTCCTTTTTCAGCATCAAGGTGATCGATTTAATTATTCCTACAAAATTAGTGATGAACTTACTTACAAAGTTAACCTTCCCCAAAAAATATTGTAAACCTGTCACATAGTGATTTTTATCAATTATTTAGTTGCAAATATAAATCATGAGATTTGCATGTTTATATTAGATGATAATAAAAATTGAAATTGAAATTGAAATTGATGATTATTTAAATTGAAATTTAAATGAAAATGTAATGATTTGAAATTCATTATTATGAAATTTGGGTTTTGTCATTGTTGATGAGAATTTGAGTGCAAGTGAATGCAGGAACAGGTGAATGAGAATGAAGACGAGAAAATTTATCAAGTAGAGTCGTTTTAGCCATTAGACGTTAATAAGGATGATGGAATCTCACACACCACTTAGTTATTTTAATATTTTTTTCGTGATGATTATTATTTTGGAAATTTTTAAATAAGTTTATTTGATTGCTCAAATTTGTGTGAAAATGAATATGTTGCTTTTTGAAATGGAAAGATTTATTTATTTGTGAAAATTTTAGTCAATTTGATTAAATTATGTTGTTATGTTAAAGTAGATTTAAATGAGAGTATAAACAAATGTTTAAATAAATATATATTAAATTCTCTATTTAAATGAAGAGAAGTAAATAAGAAATAAATGAAATAAATTTAAATTTTAAAATGAATTGAAAACAATAGAAAACAATTTGAAATTTTTTACCTCTCCTTCGATTTCACATGTAATCAAGAAAATAAAACAGCAGTTAACATTGAGTTATGGCCATCAATGCTGGGAATGTGGCACAAATTGTGGATCGGTTGTTCTTGTTTACTCCACCTTATGCATGTAAAAGAGAATGGAGAAAGGAGAAAAATCTCTTGGGAATGCATGTGTAGGAAGAAGGAGAAAATCCATGTTTTTTGGAAACAGAGGAGTTTTTATTTGATATACTAGAGAACTCATGCACAAAAATGTTAAGGGAGAGACTAGAGGAAGGAAGAGAAGAAATATTCATCTCCAATACACGCATGTGAGGAGTGGATAGGGCGCGGCCAAAAGAACCAAGGAAATATAGAACATAAAAGGATTATCACTTGATACGCATGGAAGTAAATTGGAGAATATAAATATTATCCCATATAGCAAGGAAGAAAGTAGTGTAGAGGGAGGTGGCCAAAAGGGGAGTGTGAAGAGGAGGTGATGCATGCAGGGAGAGGACAAGGCGTGGCCAAGGAGATCAAAGCAGAAATAGAGTGGTATTTTGGATGCTTCTGATCTCCATGCGCATGTGGAAGGAAGGCGTGTGGGAAGAGAAGGGATGGGAGAGGTGGAAGGTGTACAGGTAGAGAGAAAGGTAAGGCACGACTAGAAGAGGAGGATTTGCATGATAGAAGGAAGGGAAGAGAGGAGTTAGAAAAAAGTTCACTCACTTCCATATGCATGTGAAAGGAGGATAGGGTGTGGCCAGCAGAGAGGTGGAAGTAATGAAATAAGGAAGTAAGGAGGACGTGGGTAGAAAGGAAGAAAGGAGGGAAGTTAAAAAAAAAAAAGAACAAAAATCTACTCTCCGAGAGGTGCATGGGAAGTAGGAAGAGAAAGTTGTTGCAGGAAGAGAAAGTTCATGACAATCACAGTACATAGAGCATCCTACAGAAGAAACACACACAAAAAGGGACCAATATTATAGTATATACATGCAAGATTGAATAGATTCACAACTACTACAGGAGATTAACAGGTAAGTTTATTAAAAAAAAACATTTAATAGAATTAGAAGCAATGAATGTTTGTGTTATTTATTTGTTTCATTCGCAAAAAAAGTAAAAATTAGAACATATTTCTGTTTTTAACAAATTTAGAAGAAAGATCAAACACCAGACCATATTTTTATTAAGAGAAGAACGATCTTGAACATAAAATAATTAAGAGATAGTAGATTTTTGTATTTAGAGATTTTGTTTTAGCATGTTTGAAGATTTCCACATAAAACAGCATGTCTTAGATTCAGAAAACCCCCAAACGAAAATAGGATTTGTTAACTATACAGACAGAGAATTGGAAATTACCAGAAAGAACATGAAATCATTAAAATAGAAAACATTAAAATTATTCAATGTTTTTCCAGAATGAAAGGATTAAAATAATTTTGTGTATTTAAATATGCTTGAAAAGAAGAAAGTGAGATTTGATAATTCTCTAGAAATGATATTAAATTGCTACAAAATAGAAGTAAATATGAGGTTTTATGATTTTGAAAAGATATTGTTATTTACAAGGAAATATGAAAAACAAAAAAGAGAGGAAAGCAAGTTAAAAATATACATACTTTGAAATGCAATGAATTAAAAAGGATTATTTTGAAGTATATATGAATTTTATGATTAAATGAATGAAAAGAATGTGTGCTCATTTAATAAATTCTTGTTTTATATGTACTTAGTTACATACGTGTGTTACACCTTCTTTTATCTATTTTTGAATGGAACCATCTATGCTTGATAATGGAATGCGCATGACATGTGTTGGGAAAGATTATTTATTTATTTTGAATGGAACCATGCATGATTGATAATTTAATGTGAATGTCATGTTTTTGGAAAGTTACCTTCCAAGATGGATGCCGAATATGGGTTTATAGAGAGCGTAGTTTTGCTTTTCCAAAACTACTATTTTTGTCGTGCATGACATTTTACTTGGCCAAGTAACTTAAGGACCATTAAAATAGATGGAATATATTTAACTCTCTACCATATCCTAGTATCAAACTTTCTTGTGGATTTACTAGTTATACTAGGCACGCATCAGATTCTATCCTGCTTGTTGACTTCTTTTTGCTAAGCGATTCGTGCAGGGTTGGGTATTCTTTGATTGACTAAGGAATTTCGGGAAGCATAAGCTTCGAGGTTGGGCGGAAAAAGTGCCTGAACCTTGTTCTCATCTTCATGTTTGAAGATAAGTTATTGGATTGGAGATCAAATGAAGATTTTTTCTTATATCTATTATATTTCATTATTGTATAATTATTGTCGAACTTAAGGTGACAGAATGCCTAAGTATTGAATTGTAAATTTTTTTAACAATATTTTTTGTATTATAAATGTCATGAAATATGACACATGTTTATGAATGTAATTGGATATGTTATGAATCTTGTTGTAGACTTCAAAGTTGATAATTGGAATCTTTTGGATTAAACTTATTTATTTAATGGAGTTACGATATTTATGGAATGGAAATGAACTTATTAAAGGATTTATAAGATTATTTGGAATTAAAGACTTTCACTCTTTACATTTGGTATCAGAGCTACCAGGTTCTGCACTGAAACCTATGAGCTCATTATGCAATAATGCGTAAATTGTATAAGAAGATAAAGGTTGAAAATTTCTTATGTGAGATCGACAAGAAAAAAGAATTTATGGAAGTGAAAAGGAAGATGTAAGTATTAGTAACTTGTGTAAATTGGGGCTAGTTAAAGATTCATCCCTGGAATCAAAATTCCTAAAATAAACAACTTATGATAAAACCTAGGATTGCAAAAGATTATGCAATAAGATTATGTAGGAAGGTTAGGAAGAATAAACTGTACAAACATGACTCTAATAAAAAGAGAATGAGTAGAAATGAGATAAATTTAATTGTATCCACTTATGTTAGATGATAATAAAAATTGAAATTGATGATTATTTAAATTGAAATTTAAATGCAAATGTAATGATTTGAAATTAATTATTATGAAATTTGGGGATTTTCATTGCTGATGAGAATTTGAATGCAAGTGAATGCAAGAAAAGGCGAACGAGAATGAAGACGAGAACATTGATCAGGTAGAGTTATTTTAGCCATTAGACGTTAATAAGGATGATGGAATCTCACACACCACTTAGTTTTTTTAATATGTTTTTCGTGATGATTAGTATTTTGGAAATTTTTAAATAAGTTTATCTGATTGCTCAAATTTGTGTGAAAATGAATATGTTGCTTTTTGAAATGGAAAGATTGATTTATTTGTGAAAAGTTTAGTCAATCTGATTAAATTATGTTGTTATGTGAAAATAGATTTAAATGAGAGTTTAAACAAATGTTTAAATAAATATATATTCAATTCTATATTTCAATGAAGAGAAGTAAATAAAAAATAAATGAAATACATTTTAAATTTAAAATGAATTGAAAACAGTAGAAAACAATTTGAAAATGTTTACCTCTCATTTAGTTTCACATGCAATCAAGAAAATAAAACAACAATTAACATTGAGTTATAGCTATCACTGCTAGGAATGTGGCAGAAATTGTGGATTGATTGTTCTCGTTTACTCCACCTTATGCATGTAAAAGAGAATGGAGAAAAGAGAAAAAGCTCTTGGAAATGCATGTGTAGGAAGAAGGAGAAAATCCATTTTTTTGGAAACAAAGGAGTTTTTGTTTTATATACTAGAGAACTCATGTGAAAAAATGCTAAGCGAGAGACCAGAGGAAGGAAGACCAAAATTATTCATCTCCAACATACGCATGTGAGGAGTGGATAGGGCGTGCCCAAAAGAACCGAGGAAATACAAAACATAAAAGGATTATAACTTGATACACATGGAAGTAAATTGGAGAACAAAAAGCTTCTCCCATATATGCAAGGAAGGAAGTAGTGTAGAGGAAGGCAACCAAAAGGGGAGTGTGAAGAGGAGGTCATGCACACAGGGAGATGACAAAGAGGACAAGGCGCGACGAGGGAGATCAAAGCTGAAATAGAGTGCTTTTTTGGATGCTTCAGATCTCCATGCACATGTGGAAGGAAGGCGCATGGGAAGAGAAAGGATGAGAGAAGTGGAAGGTGTATTGGTAGAGAGAAAGGTAAGGTGTGACCAGAAGAGGAGGATGTGCATGGAAGAAGGAAGGGAAAAGAGGAGTTAGAATAGAATTCACTCACTTCCATACGCATGTGAAAGGAGCATAGGGTGTGGCTAGCATAGAGGTGGAATTAAGGAAATAAGGAAGTAAGGAGGATGTGGGTAGAAAGGAAGAAAGGAGGGAAGTTAAAAAAATGAACATAAATCTACTCTCCTAGAGGTGCGTGCGAAGTAGGAAGAGAAGGTTTCTGCAAGAAGAGAAAGAGCATAACAATCACAGTACAGAGAGAATCCTACATAAGAGAGACACACAAAAAGGGACAAATATAAAAGTATATACATGCAGGATTGAATAGATTCACAACTACTGTAGGAGATTAACAAGATGGTTTATTGAGATAAAACATTTACTAGTCTTAGAAGCAATGAATGTCTATGTTATTTATTTCCTTCTTTTGTAAAAATAGTAAAAATGAGAACATATTTATGTTTTTAACAAATTTTGAAGAAAGATCAAACACCAAACCATATTTTTATTAAGAGAAGAACGACCTTGAAAAAAATAAACTTAAGAGATAGTACATTTTTGTATTTAGAGATTTTTGTTTTAGCATGTTTGAAGATTTCCACAGAAAACAACATGTCTTAGATTTAGAAAACCCCCAAACAAAAACAGGATTCGTTAACTATACAGACAAAGAATTGGAAATTACCAGAAGAGAACATGAAATCATTAAAATAGAAAACATTAAAATAATTGAATGTTTTTCTAGAATGAAAGGATTAAAATAATTTTGTGTATTTAAATATGATTGAAAATAAGAAAGTGAGATTTAATAATTCTCTATAAATGATACTAAATTGCTACAAAACAAAAGTAAATATGAGGTTTTACGATTTTGAAAAGATATTGTTATTTACAAGGAAATATGAAAAACAAAAAAGAGAGGAAAGCAAGTTAAAAATATACTTACTTTAAAATGCAACGAATTAAAAACAATTATTTTGAAGTATAGATGGATTTTATGAGTAAATGAACCAAAAGAATGTGTGCTCATTTATTAAATTCTTGTTTTATATGTAGTTAGTTACATACATGTGTTACACCTTCTTTTATCTATTTTTGAATGGAATGCGCATGACATGTGCTGGGAAAGATTATTTATTTATTTTGAATGGAACCATGTATGCTTGATAATTGAGTGTGCATTTCATGTGTTTGGAAAGTTACCTTTCCGGATGGATGACGAATATGGGTTTATAGAGAGCGTAGTTTTTCTTTTCCAGAACTACTATTTTTGTCATGCATGACATTTTTCTTGGCCAACTAACTTAAGGACCATTGAAATAGATGGAATATATTCAACTCTCTACCATATCCTAGTATCGAACTTTCTTGTTTCTTAAATGAATTAGAAAAATGAAAATGCTTGTGGATTTACTAGTTATACTAGGCACACATCAGATTCCATCTTGCTTGTCGACTTCTTTTTGCTAAGTGATTCCTGCAGGGTCGGGTATTCTTTGATTGACTAAGGAATTTTGAGGAAGCGTAAGCTTCAAGGTTGGGCAGAAAAGGCGCTTGAACCTTGTTCTCATCTTCATGTTTGCGGATAAGCTATTGGATTGAAGATCTAATGAAGATTTCTTCTTATATCTATTATATTTCATTGTTGTATAATTATTGTCAAACTTAAGATGACATAATGCCTAAGTCTTGAATTGTAAATTTTATTTTACAATGTTCTTTGTATTATAAATGTCATGAAAGATGACACATGTTTATGAATGTAATTGGATGCATTATGAATCTTGTTGTAGACTTTAAAGTCGATATTTAAAATCTTTTGTATTATACTTATTTATTTAATGGAGTTACGATATTTATGGAATGGAAATGAACTTATTAAAGGAATTATAAGATTATTTGGAATTAAAGACTTTCGCTCTTTACAAAATGTTTCTTGTTTATTAGAAGAGTAAGTTCTCTGATTTCTTTTACTCTTTCAAAATCAATAGTGATTCCATCTTGGGATACTACATGCCCCAACAATTTGCCTTGTGGTACTCTGAAAACATATTTTTTGGGGTTCAGGGACACCTCGAACTCCTGAAATTTCATGAAAACCTTTTCTCGATGATCAAAATGGTCATCTTTATATTTATAGCTCGATTTTGATAGGTCATAAGGCATTTTGGCATATGAAAAAGTTCTCCACTTGGTGGTGAACGTGGTTTTGTGCCAATATTATTCTTTAACCTGAACTTGGTTGTAGCCCGAGAAACCATCCAATAGAGAAAACATCTCTGAACCTGCCACAGTCTGCAAAATTTATTCCATGGAAGGTAGTGGTTAATGATCCTTCAGTGATGCCTGATTTAGGTCACGAAAGTCAACACAAAGATGAATTTCTCCTTTTTTTATTTCAAACTAGAATGAGATAAGATTCGATCATACTGTGCTTGATTGGGAAGACAATCTTAGATTGGATCAACTTTTGCAGTTCTTGTGCCACTAAGGCTTCAATCTTTGGATTGATAAGGCTCTGCATTTATCGGACACGCTTTGCACCTTTCATTAGTTCAATGGTATATTGGATGATGTGGGTATCATATCCACCGAGGTAACCATAAGACTAGGCCACTACCCCTTCGTATTTTTCACAAAAGTGTATCAACCTATATTTATCATTTTGCGAGACTTCTTTCCCGATTTTAAGTTTTCTTTCATTCCCAAGCTCAAGGTTAGTGTAGTCCACCTGGTCTACTAAAAAATTCCTTCTATTACTCCTTGCATCATCATAGTTGAACACATTTTTGAGGGTGACCAACCCCTTTGGAAGCTTGGTTGATATCAACTAGATAATCTGTCCTTCATACGCTTCTTCAATTTTTGGCTAAAAATGATTAGCAAACTCTCTTGACTGTTGAATGAATGAAGCGACGTGTTCATTTCTTTCAAACACTTTCCAGCTCTAATCATTATCAACAATGGAGGGTCAGATGATCATTCACACAGAGTGTACATTTTTTATCAAGTCAGAGACAGGATCAAATTGGGATCCTATCATTGCCATGTGATCCACATCTGAATTTTTCTCTCTTCGCACAACATGGATGTTAAAAGCTTTGAAACCTTTGATGAGGTCCCATACCCTATGCTTTAAATACCACATATGAACATTTTTTGTAGAAGAATTTTTTTTGACTTGGTTGATTACAAGTTCAAAATCTCCAAATACTACTAATTGCTTGATACCCATGCACTCAATGAGACTTAGCCCTCACATGAGACCCTCATACTTAGCATCATTGTTTGAGCAAGCAAACTAGAGAGGAATGACTTGAAGATATGCTCATTGGATGGAGACATTAGGAATATCCCGACTCTTGCGCCGATCTTTCATCTCACACCATCGAAGTGCAATGTCCAAAGCTCTTAACCTTCTTTGGGAATGGAATCCTTCAATATCCTCATGAAATCTTGATCCTAATCATAGATGACATAGGTGCCCAAATCAGTAGCATGAAAGTTGTTGAAAGGATTGGTTCCTGCATTCTCTATCAAGAAGAGTTCTTCTCAATCGGCTTTGTCTTCAATTGTCTACTCATGCTCCAACAATTCACTGCTATTGGCTTCCTCTTTGGTAATAGAGGCATTAGTGCCTTTGAATTTGATGATAGCTTCATTGGCTACATGCTTCAAATGCAAGGATTCTAATATTATGTTCATTTTAGAGCCGTACTTGGTCTTGAGAATTAGGTGAGACTAATCTAAACAAAGGTATCTTCCTATCTTTGTTGTAAACTCTCATGATAGGTAGAGGCCAAACATGGGAGGAACATCAATGATCACGGTGTCTTGCAACACTGTGATGCTAGGATAGGAAAATAAGGTTAAAGGGAGGTCCTTAATAAGGCCCATAGTTTTGACCTTGTTCCCAACTGATTGCATAAATCCTCTCTTTAAAGGCTTGTAGCTAAGCCCTAAGGTTTTAGCTATTTTCTTGGGCATTACTGTGGTGCTAGCACTGAAGTCAATCATGGAATTGTGCAGCAGTTTATTCCCTACAGTGAGGGTCAAGAATAAAGGCTTAGGTTTTAGCTTCTCTCCTTTAGCCCTAGTTGGACACTGCTCCATAGTATTAGCGAGAACTTTGGCTGGAGGCGTTGGGTCCATTGCAATTTTCTGGAGTTTGTTCTATGGATAGTTCAGTTGTATCATTTTGCATGACCTTCTGTAGTAATGAATTATGTTATGGAATGGCTAAAATATCCCAAATGGATATGTTAACGAAAAATTTCTTCAATTGTTCCATCATGTTGAAGGATGGAGAATTTGGAGGTTTCTGCTCCTTGGGTTTGGTGATGATAATTTCTTTATGTAGTTGTGGCTGTGGAGCAATTCTAGAAGGGCTAGGGGGCTGGTCTGAGGCATTTATAGGTTATAGAGTGATTGTTTCACCTATGAAT